>WTXG01000167.1:0-82868 GCA_022496185.1 Multifurca ochricompacta | reverse complement strand
TCTTTCTCGTACGGAGTAATTAATACTCTCGTTCTCTTTCTCTTTCTCTCTCTCTCCGGAGGGGGACATTGTAAGAATATCATCGCTTTTACTTGATACATGTCATGCCCAGTCACACACACCGGTGGTGGTGGCGGCTAGGTTGCCCATCAGATTATGTGCGCGGTGGGGAAGAGGGGGGCATTGATAACGCAAAGGCTGCTGATAGCAGCACAGAGCACAAGATGGAAGACGGAGAGGGGAGGGGGGGGGGTCAAACCTTTTTTCTTTTTTTTTTCTTTCGTATACAATGCAAAAACTTCCATTGAGTGATCACGTAAAAAAAGCGTATTATGCCTGTAAGTCCATGGGAGGAGGGAAAGGAGGAGCAGGGGGTACGAACTAGGTAATTGGAGAAAAAAAAAAGGGGAAGGGGGGAGGGGGGGAAGAGAGAGAGAGAGAACGATCAGCAGGGAACGGTATAGATCTATCTTATAGGAAGGGGGTAGGCAATGCGTGCAAAAGAGAAAAGATAATAATGGTGTCCAGAAGGGTCCAACAAATTCATTACAACTGATTACACAATGAACAATGAAGACGAATGGTGTCCTTGAGAACGACGGCTAGTGAGAGTGGGGGGGGGGGAAGGGATTCACAATCATGACATCCAAGAAAAAAAAGAGACTCACGAGCAGCAATCAGGGCGACAAAATTGTGATTACAATAAAGAATAAGGGAACGTATTTGATGATCTGCGAAAAAAAAAAAGCCATCCCCAGTTTCTGTACTACTGGGTTCAAAAACACTGCAACACCCACGATGGTACGACGCTGCCTCCTAACTTTAATGTTGAAGATGGGTGCGGTGTATCTGCTTCGATGGCCGCAGCCAACTACAGGCGAGCTCCAGTCCCAACGATCTAGTCATTTCATATTCGCGAGGGAAAATATACTCACAGAGCAGAATGGAGTGCAACCGGTCGACGTACGGTATCAGCAAGGCGGGAGTCAGCATGAACAGTATGAAGTGGCCGATCAAAAAGTCCGAACTCCAGAGAGATAATTCGATGATCTTGACGATGAACTCTCGCGCCGGCTGTGAAAGTACGTGCGCTCCCAGGCCACGGCCGTACCACTTCCCCGTCCACCACGCCCGATTCGTCTCATCGTGCTTGAACTCGCGGGAAAGGAAGACGGAGATCAGCACCTTGTGAATCGCTCTCTGAATTGCCACAATGGTGATAAGACCGAGGACGGCATGCGATGTGTCCCAAAGCTCAAGGAACCACTGCATTAAATCGAGACCAAAGTTATGACACGAAATTGGAAATAGAAAGAGTGAGAAGAGACTCACGAAGAATTCGAAAAATCCAATCATGCCGATCGTACCAAGGGTGTGAGCAATAGTCGCCATGACCGCAACCGAACCGCACACAGCACGAGTCAAGCATCGGCCCAAGGAAGAGAGAGAGAAGGAAGAGAATGAGCAAGACGGCCGCGTTCCATACAATGGGACCGATCGACACGACAGCGATGCGAATGAGAGGGCTTGGTGGCGTCTGTCCGGAGACTGGGAACGACTTGACGAACATGTACGCGAGGACGAGCAAGATCGCAAAGAAGATGGGGAAAATGACTTCGGAGATGATAACTGCGCGCCAACCTGCCCGTGGCACGTCACCCGACAACTTTTCCGATGGTTTCCCCAATTTCTTCTTCTTGTAACCCGTGATCATCGTACGCGACAGCCGGCAGTATCCAATCCACGAGTTGTTGTGTGAGCGCGAATTGCCACGTGACATCCAACGTAAGAACTCGCTAAAAAAAAATAGAAAAAAAAATCAGCCCCTCGAGCGAAAGGATGTACCGCACGCACTCACCGATAATCAACGATAAAGTCCGCGAACGAAAACTGGTGGGGGTTGAACAGGAACGGGGCGATACAAAGAGCGAGGATGGACACCCAAAAGTAGACCAGATACGGCGTCCAGAACGACAAGGTGACGTAAAGGAGCATCAGCAGCGTCCGCATGCCGAGGTATATGCTAGGACCAGCGAAGCGCGAAAAGAGAATGCTGAATGAAATACGAGATGTCGCGAACCCACGTCCAGTGGCGATGTATCGCGCGCCACCGAAAGTAAGATTATTGAGGATCGAATGCGTGTAAATCTGGGTGGAAGAACACTTCGAATATCGGGGAGAACGACATAAATTGCTTGCTGAGACGCGCGATGGCCCGGCCAGTGCCGCGCTCAATCAGCTCTAGAGAGCGTGGTCAGAAGCCGACAAAAAGAAAAGCAGAATACGACCACCCACCCTGAAGGAACAGAGGCAAGAACGCGATCATGAAAACCAAGAAGATGCTGATGATGCAGTGGTGGATCCAATTAAAGACAGGATGGAGATTGTAGCATCCCCCTTGACCGTTCAGGGGCTGACCGGTGCTCGAGTATCTGCATATTGTGAGTTGCGAATTAAGCGTTCCCAGGAACACCACTGAATAAAGAGGTATAATAAGGTCACGCCTTCTATTACAGGACTTGGGCAGGCATAAAAGATTAAAAAAGCACGTACTCGTCACGATGAAGAGTTGAACGGACAAGATGATGAGCATGTTGTTGATGTGGAAGCCGGGGTGGCCGTAGTAGAACGTAAGGAAGCGATCGATGGGGAGCTGCGTCCCAAGATAATAGTACTCGCGACTGAGCATCTGCTCACCCATACCGGTTCCAATCTTCGTCTGGAAATTCAAGATGGTACCGAAACCGAGATCTCGACCCTTGCCACATTGGTAGTACTCCGTGTGCTTGATACGTCCGCCTCGACCAAACGCGTTCATGCCGGCATAGATATCCTCGTTGAGATGCAGGCCCTTCTGCGCTTTAGATACGCCACCACGTGTATTCATGAACGTCGCATTGAGGAAATCGGGATGTCCGTAATGTAGCTTGCCTCCGATCCATGCGAGAGAGCGGGCTGTGAGGGTACCGAACGTTTGCTCCTTTCCAGCAGCAATGTCACCGAGTATACCAATATTCTCCGAGAAGATGTATTCACGCGCGCCGACAATGGCGACGGGCGCCGACTTGAACTCCTTCTGACCCCATTGAGCGTACGGACTTTGGCTGCTGACCGAGTATTCCTCGAACTCCGATAGAACGTTACGAATCTTGAGACACTCCTCGAGGTAATTGTCTTGGTTAGCATCGATCAGCTGCAAGTATTCACCACGGTAGAAGATAATTGCGTGGTTCTGGTTGTCCGACTTGCCGTCACCGAGGATGGGGTTACCGGGCAGCTCGACCCGGAACTTGGGTTTGCGTCGTCCCGTCTGCGGGTTGAACTCGGAATGACCGTCGATGAGAGCGGAGTAGAGCCGTGGTTCGCCGCCGTCCTTGCGCGGCTCCTCCTCGAGATAGGCGATCTGAAGTTCCGGATATGCGCGCAGTAAGAACTCGGCATTTTCGTGTTCCTCCTTGTTGAACTTGGAGTACCGCTGCATAGATACGACAAACTTAAACTTGCGACGGGCCATGCGCTCAAGCTCGCGCTCGAGATTATCCGTATTACCCCCGAACATCTGGACCACCTCGGGGTTCTCCACACGGTAGAGCAGCTTGATCGCCTTGGCGTAGTTCATCATGCCCGAAACCGTGCGGTAAAGCGTTTTGGAAACGCAAAGAAGCCCAAATACGTGTGCGCAATGTAAATTCCGGTGCGGCACTCTTGAAACCGATGCAATAGAATGGCAAATCATCGAGTTTGGATGAGCCCTTCTCGTCTCCTGGGAACGCGCCATCGAACATGTCAGATTCTTGGGCAAGGATCTTGGTATCCTTGACGAAGTTAGCCCATTCGAGGCTGTGCAACTGCTTGAGATACTCGAGGAGCGTGACGCGAGTATTGATATCAGCCTCCTTAATAATCTCTCGCAACGAAAGGAGAATCTATGTGACGTTCACCGTACTGAATAACGCCAGGGAGGGGAAGTAAATACGCGAAGCGCAGCAGACATACCTTTTCGTTGTAATGCGGGGTTAGAACCGTAAATGTGGGCATGGCGTCTACCGGGAGAGCCTCGGGTAGCGATGTTGTAAGCGACTGCGCAAAGAACGAGATCCGGCGCTCCGCTTCCGAACCTCGTGGGAAGAAGCTGCCTTTGAAGCCCTTGTCGGTCTGTGCAACGAAGAATGGCGGAGCGCGGAGACTGGCGACGACCGTCTGGAGTATCGACTTGATGATAGAGGAGCTTTTGTACGTGATCAATTGAGAGCAAGTGCTCGCGATACATTGAAATAATGATCGCGTTCCAAATCTGAGAGACAAGAACCTGCAAGGGGGGATGAGGTTAAAAAAGAGGACGTCGGTGGGTTTTTGTTTTGAACAACGACTCACTTTGGGCTTGTAGCGAACCTCTAAATCAGACGTTGCCAGAATTTTAGAATATATACGCTTGGGCAGACGGGCGTAGATGTCCCTCCAGGGTGTCCAGATCGATAGCCCGAGCATGAAGGAGCGAGCGATGGAATACACGGTATTCCAAATGATGTACCACAAGAATGTGTCAAGGAAGAAAAGCACGAGATCCATGATGAACATAATCGTGAGGGTGAAGATGGCATGGTTGCGGCAGAGTGAACTGCCAAACAACTTTCGTGACAATTCTGAATTTTCATACCGGCCATGGCGTGGATGGGGTCACGGAAAGCCAGGGTAAGGAAAAAGTACGATTCTGTGAACTTGCAGCCAAAGACGAGGAACCATAAGAAGACACTCGCAAGACGTGCCCGAGAGTTTAGGACGGGGTAACTGGCCGTGAAGGTCTGGGACGCAAGATACTTGCGCGACTTGCTGGCGACACGGTCACCAAACATCCGACCAGAGGGCATGATGCCGAAAAGAAGGGTTGCAACGACAGAGATAAAGAACTGGGCAATACCGAGGATGAGAGCGAGGGATCCACCGCCATCCGGTTGGTTTTCCACGATAGCGATGTAGAAGGTGGACCGGCGGTAAGGGCGAGTGTAACAAGGAGAAAGAGTAACCGACGGGTGAGGTGCGACGTGTTGTTCCAGGTTGTGGGAATGTAGGAAACTCTGCGAATGTTGCCAAAATCATAATGATCGTTGCGATGGCACCTCCGAGTGCCGTTGCAGACCAAGTCAAAGCGGTAGAGTGACCTCGCTTCGGTTGGTAGACGGTTGGAGCGTTATAGGCGGTGTAGAACCAAAATAATGAAACATGGATGACCCAAATGCGGTTAAAGTTGACGAGTAAATGTCCGAACGAGCGCTTCTCGTAATATGTTTTGAAGAACGCACGATTCCAGTCGATACGGTCAAAACGCATAAATCGCTGTGCTGGCGGAATATCCACGAGACGAGTCTGAGCGAAGAAAAAATAAATCAAAACAAAAGTGGCCCAAGCAACAAAGTGAGACGTACTTTGTCCGTGAGCACAATGCGAGCAATCCCCTCTGGGTACCAAAACAACTGGTTTATGTCGTCATAGCCAATAATGCGATCGTGGTCACGTTCTCGCCGCACAAACTTGCCGTCCACAGACTCGTAGCCCTGATCTCGAATGAAGCGGTAAAGGGGCTTGATGACAGCGCGAAGGTATAGACCTTCGGGTACAGGATCGACACGATTCTGACACTCGGGCGAGCGATAGTAGTCATCCGCACACTTAAAGATGAAGCAGAGGCATTCGGGGACGAATCGGACCTGAGCGGCTTCTCCCCAACAAAGGAGATAAAGGGCAATCTGACGCATGCGATCGTACTGGGACATGCTGTTCATCGCCTGACGCCAGCGTTCGAGGGCACTGGTCAGGGATTTCTCTGAGTTGCTTCGACCACCACCACGCTTAGAACGGAGGCGCTGAAGACCCGGGTTTTGTGTGTGACCAACAGCATCGTCGAGGTCAAGTTGGGCGGCAAAGTACCACTTGCGGTAGTTTGCATGCTGACCTCCGATGTAGTCAGCGTGGAGGGTGAGAAGAGCCTGATTTGGAGACATGCGGGACGCGCGGCTGTCAAGGAGGTGCATTGTGAAATCGAACTATCGGATCTGTAAGCTAGAGACGCCAGGGGTGGAGTGGCACCCAAATATCGATAACGCACCATGTTGCGCATAGAGTCTCTTTGAAAGCCGAACTTCTGCTGAAGATCGAGGAAGATGTCCTCAATCTCTTCTTTTGAGAGTGGGATGGCACGCTCGGCTCCCCAGGCCGGATAAGGCTCACGGCCACCGCCATATTGAGTTGGACCAAAGTCGCCCAAAGTTGGCGCCGAAGAGCGCCCACCGTTGAGCGACTCGGCAGATGGGCCCATGCGCTGTCCATATGGATCATGATCTGAGTCGGTATCAGGTTGGCCTAGAAATTCCGGATGGTCGTGTGAAGTGAATAATGGTGTCAGATAGGGGGGGGAGGGGGGACAGCCCGAGAGGAGTGAGGGAAAGACGAACCGTATGGGTCGGGGTGGTCATAATCATTCAAGCCAGCGGCACTACTCTCTGAGCCGTAGTTGTCTCTATGGTAAGCCTCGGATGGTTCAATATCATTGTCATAATAGTGTCGAGAATTGAACGGATCGTTGGTGTCGGCAGGAGGGGAAGGATAAGGATAACCTTCTTGACTGCGCGACGGGTGATGACGAGAGGACATGAGGATAAGAAGAGAGGAAGAGGGAGGGGGAAAAGGAAGAGGGAGGGAAAGGGAGGAAGGAGGCAACTAAAGTGCCAATAGTTACAGTCGTCGTCGTGGAGGTCGTGGAAAGGAAAAGGAACTGGTGAGGAGGAAGAGGTAAGGAGAAGCGCTCGACCGTGACAACGAGACGAGGACGAAGGATGAGGGACGAGAGGGGACGAGGGAGGGCTGTTGACCAGGCCAAAAGCCAAGAAAGGTAACCAAACAGTACGGACCGGCCGCCGGCAGACTCCGGTGAGAAAATCTATCCCAAACCGGTCTAAACTTAGTTTGGACTGACGCTTGACACTGTATTGCACGTGCACTTACTTGTACACGCCACAGCACTGCACATGCACCACATGCACACACCAATTGGATTGGATATCCAGTGTTAGCCAAAAATTTCACTTGTTGCCCGCGCGAATAAAATTAATTGAACAGAACAGGTGTATGTGATTTTGACACACTGTCCATTCTTGGGGTATCCTTCCATCTATCTCCGTCACCCCCATTCCCACGTGTCAAGAATAGGCTCGTAGTACGTGCAAGACATCCCATCCAACAATGTGGCCAACCAGGTAATATTGATTGACTTATGTGACGTGCACATATCAAACCTTCCATAACTATACCGTTACATCATGCAATCTGAGGTGTCAAAAAATAAAAAATCATCGTCGGGACCCGCGGGTCATCCAATGTCTAACGACACCCCAAGCGAATGTGGAGACAATTATCAAAGCAGGAACAATAATCCGGGCACCCCACGCCGAAGTCTCATGTTCCACCTGTGAAAGACAGCAGCTAAGCAGTGCGCAACGCGCGTGGCGTGGCGAACAAACGGGAGGCAAACACTCACGACAGAGGTAAACGGGGACAGAATCGGGATTGTGAAATGGGAAGCTGTCTGCCGCGTTGACGTCAAAGGGGTTGGCGTGTGGAGGACATGCGTGACAAGGAGGCCTAAAATGGTGATAGCAAGGGCCGCGACGCAACATAACTGAGAGGAAGAAGAATGACGGATCATGGATCATAGAAGGGTGGACAAAACAACTCACCACCATCCGTTCCATCTTTTTCTGGTGTTCCTCATGCACCTCCTGCAGGGCCGCGACCTCGGTCTAGAAAGCGCAACAACAACATCAACGACAACCGATTTGTCAGGGCAAAGGTTCCGGCGAATGGGACCGCCCAGAACCCAGACGCACCCTGCGCTTTACGTCTTCTCCGTACATGACGCTGCGTAGCTCATCTGTGTGTTTATGACGTTCGGCAAGGAGAACCTCGGCAGTGACGGCGCGAGCAGCCCAATAATGCGCAATGGAAGAGTCTGGCTTTGGAGCTACGCCAGTGACATATTCAGGCTTCGCGGGCGTCCCAAGAGTCGCCGCAGAATCTTGCTGGGCATAATAGAGCGTTCGAGAGGTGCCCGTCGGCAACATCCTCGTCGTCGTTCTTGATGTCGTGCTGGCCACAGTCGTGAAACCGGCTGCTATCGCAGTTGGCTCAGAGGGCGGACATGGGTGCGGGGAGGAAGATTCACGGTGAGGCCGCAATTTTCGTAGTTTGTTCATTGCCTGCTGAGAGAATTCATTTTGGAGAGGGGGAGTTGAACGAGACTCCCAGATGAAGAAAGGACGAACTTACTCTCGAAATTCTCGAACAACTCTGTGAGCGGGCCGGGGGCCGTTCCTAGGGTGGTTGGGTGGTTGGATTGGGTTTACGCGTGTACCTTCCAACTCTAATAAAGAGCACCTGCTGACCGAAATTGCTGGTCCCTCATTCGTCTTCTGCATCTCTTATTTACCTCCGACCAAGCGAGGTTCCTGTCATCTGTCATCATAGCATCGGCTTCTCAGTCTTTAAGCCTTCAGGAGCGTTAGTTCTCCAGTAAATTAATGGATTTGCCTCGAGGTTTTCAAAAAAGAACAGAACAGATGAGGACGCGTATCGTCAACTCTAGCCCTAAGCCAGTTTTCTTGTTCTTTTGCACGCAAACTGGATGGGTGTCTCCCCCTTCCAACATGACGAAGGCACGGCTCATGATCAAGTCATCATCCATGTCATCAGATCTCGACTTATTTCATCGCCGAGCAACACACGACACACGACACTACCTGATAGAACGATGGCGATAACCTGGCTTGGAGTCACCAAACACTCAGAGGATTTGGTGCAGATAAGTTTGTTGCAGGTGCTGCTGGTTTACCGTCGGGATGCTCTGAGTCTGCTCTGGCCTCGCTTGTCCTCGGCGATCAACATCAACTAGATCATCACATCACATCAAACATTCGCCATCACATCTTTTTTGGATTTCTCAAATGGAGCCGTCTCTCGCCTCAACGCCCGCCCCTACTGAACGATACAAGTCGGCAACGTAAACGTACGGGGGTACCTTGTGTACACCTATCATCAGTCAGAATGAAGATTGAGCATGAACTTGGCATCGATTCTGAGATGAAACAAAAAAAAAGTAAATGCCAGAGATTACATTTTGTACTCGTTCGGTGTATAAATGTATACATTTATGTAGTGGCCAAACGCCACCTGACTGATGACCCGCTATATGTAAAAGGAAAATATGTTTCTGGCAGGAATGTAATTTGGTTGCTCGAGGACACCTCCCTCACCTCATCTCCCCTTTATTTGCCCACCTTGCAAAGCCCTCGTACGATTTTTGCAGAGTTAGGGCTTCACTACTTGTGGGACGGCTCTCACTTTCAATGCCACCTCACCCCACTCGCTCGGGATCTTCGGAAGCCGCGGGTGCAAGCAGGTTCAAGGAGAGAGAGTGGAAGCGCTCTCGTGGGGCTATCGCGTGTGCAGAGTGCCGACGGTCCGTTTTCTCTCCCTCCCTCCCCCCTTCTTCTCTCCTCCACCACCTTACTGAATTGGACTGGACTGGAAACCAACGGAAACTGAAATTTACCCTTTCCCCCCCTCTTTATACCAGGCTCAAATTGAAATGCGACAAGGGCATTCCATGTTCATCGTGCACGCGAAGGGGGTGCCCTTCCATCTGCCCAAATGGTGTGTCTTCATCCATTGTCTCATTAAATAAACCCCCCCCCCCCTCCCACGCGCACACCTTGGGAACTGTCACAACGCCGTTCCCGTTCCCCCTTTTCCCGTACCTCCTTTGAGCACATACTCATGAAATGCCACCAGGAAGTCTCATGACCGGACAAGGGACACGGTACGCGTCTATCCGGGCCCCTTTCCACTGTCATTGCCTTATCCATGCGCTGCTAGTTTCGTCCTCGCAGACACAGACCGCCTCCATGGCAAGATCACAGAGATGAGTGATCGCATTCGCCAACTCGAGGATGCGCTCGCGGTTTCCCACTCCAACGTCTCGCGCGATCCACATCCCTTATTGCAGCGTGACCTCCTCAAAATAAAGTCAATCATCGATTTGCACTCCGCCATCGAAATGACAAGAGACCGCGACGAAGCAACCCAGCACGAGGACAACCGCGTACTAGATACATTCGGCACGCTCGCGCTTCGGGAAGACGGGGCGTCCACGTTCTACGGGCGGTCTGCGGGTCACGAAGTGAGCGCTCTCATTTTCTTTTTTTCTTTTTTTTTCTACCCAAGGATCTAATGAATGAATAAACCAGAGCCTTATTCTCGTAAGAGATCTAGACTCCCCCACACCCGGTAAAAGCCGCTAACTCCGTCTCGTTTGGTCGTCAGAGCGAACGAGATTCCCCGGAAGACTCATCCTCCCCCAGCAGTGGCGTCGGCGGGGATCGGTCGGGTTCATCAAGTCTCGTCGAAACACCTCCTAACCTTCCTCGGATCATTACCGAAGTTTCCGCTACATTCCCCGATGCCTCCATGCGTCTCCCCCTTTACATGCTCGAGGCGTACCTTCCACCCTGGCCTCGCGCCTCGCATCTGTGCACGCTCTACCTCGAACAAGCTCCCTGGTTCTTCGGCGCCGTGAAGGCGCGTCAACTCCATGAGGAACTTCTCCCCCTGTATTACGTCGAAGCTCGTCCAAATGGGACTCCCCCATCCATCACGCCGACGGCCCATGACCTCGCCCTTTTATTCGTCATATTTTGTTTCGGAGCCGTCACGGACGGCGAAATGCCGCCCGCACCGGTGAACGAGGAAGCGGACCGCTTTTATGCCCTCACCCGCGCCGCGCTTGCTCTCGCACCTCCTATGGACCGTCCGCCGACCGTGAGTACTGTACAGGCGTTCAGTTTGATGGCGATACATCAGGGCATTGTTGGAAATGAAAACAGCATTGAGAGCACGTGGGCTTTGATGGGTTTGGCGACCAAGTTGGCACAGAGTGTGAGTTCGAGTTCATTCTTCTCTCTTCCCTCCTTAAAAACCGATCACGTGCACTAATCTCGAATTCCTAGATCGGTCTCCGTATGTGATTATGTAATTTTACGTGGGACTGGATCTCACAGATGTTGCTTGTGCAGATCGAGATTGCGCGAGATGGAATCTGGCCCCTTCGGAAACACAAAAACGTCGAGAGCTGTTCTGGGAATTGTTTATCACAGACTGCTGGCAGGTGAGGAGGTTTTGAGGAGGTTTTAAAGACAGAGAACGTCTCTTATATACCTCACTTTTTTAAAGAGTCTTGCGACGGGCCGATTACCGACATTCTCCCTTCCTTTCGTCGATTGCGAACTTCCGCAGGACATCGAGCAATTTATGACCGCCGACGGCACTCCCCAAGCATCTTGTAAGAATTCGCACTATTGTCCGCGTCCACAGCCCGTGACATTATCCCTTCACCTAGTCCCATACTGGAAGGCTCAGTTCGGCAAGGAGTGTGTTGCCGAGGTGGTTGCGGGTATTCTAACTGCCCGCCCACCCAAGTATTCTATCATACTGGACCTCGATCGTAAGATTCGCGACACGGAACTTCCTCAATATGCACTCGACCCACCACCCGATGGTGCACCGTTTTCCATTGTCATGCAGCATTTCATGCCGGCAAACTATCGTTGTCTGAGTGCGTCGTAATTTTTGCGACCAGCTTTATCTATTCTTAAACGGGACGATTCGCTGGGTTGATAGCTTTGCTTTATGTGCACCGTGCCTTCTTCGCTCAGGGTCTGTGCGACCATCCCATTGATCCTCTACGAGGCACATACGCGCCGTCCATCCTTTCCGGCTATCGCTCCGCTTGTCAACTCCTTTCAAATCTACAGAATGCCTTTAACCTCTTCCCCAGTCGCGTCGCTAGGTTCTGGGTGCTATGGACGCACGCCTTCTCTGCATCGGTAAAACCTTTATTTTTACATTATGATTTCAGGGCAGGGGCTCATCCAAAACCAAAAAAATCAAACAGGTGATGCTCGCTTTGGTTCCAGTGCGAGCGCCGCGAAGCAAGATGGCGCACGGGGCGCTAACGGAGCTCCGCGCAGCTCACGAGTTATTTGATCGTGCCTCTCCGTTTGGTGGACGTGCAGTCAAGATGCTCGTGTGTCTTTCATCCGTCATCTTTTTTAGTCGTGGCGATACTGACTAAATACTTCGCACACACACACACACACACCCATATAGCCCATCGTGAAGAGACACCTCGAGAAGGCGACGGAGAGTTTCCACGCGGTGCGCACGGTCACCGAGCCGTTCTCAGAGCCCAAGCGAGATGAATTCGCCGTGTTTTCGGGAATGACGTCTACCGTGCGCGCCCCTGCAGCCTCCTCGCCTTCCCCGTTGGCTCGCTCCTCATCAGGGACGTTGACGGATTCGTCGACGAGTTCACCTCAGGTGTTGCACCATACTACCTCTGGAGTATTCCCGCAACGACCTCAGCCACCTGAAGCAGCACCACCACCGCCATCGCAGCCACAGTCTGCAAGTATTGAAATCGATCCGCCACCGTGGAGTCAAGTACATCCAGCGCTCATGGATCAGCTGATATCCTTCGAGGCGCAGATCGCGCCGTCTCCTGTCATCGGGGGATACATTCATGGGCATGAACAGAAATACGAATCGCCTGGGTCGGGAAGTCACACCCCACACACGCAGCAGTTCCCGTTCCTGCCACCGACGACGAAATCTGCGAGTCCATCATCCAGGTTTATGTACGCTCAGCCTGCACCTGTGCCCTCACCTGCCGCGGTGATGCCCGAATCCGGACATGCGCATGTTACTCTACCATACGAGACCCATCATACCCACCACGCCAAGGGTGGCGATGGCTCATCCCCCGCGTCGGCGATGTCAGACGGAAGCGCGGATGCCAGCGCCGCCATGGACGTCAATCCGCTCTGGAACGTTGCTCACACGGATATGGACATGGAAGCTCAGTTCGTCCGCCCGCGCTCGTCTCCGTCCGGTTCGCGCGCTCTCAACCGCGTGCTGAGGCAGAGTGGTGATCTCAGCCTCACTGAAGCTTGGTCACAGTTCATAACGCAGATGGACATCATCCCTCCTATAGGGTCACAGCGACCGTCATAAATGCACCACACGGTGCTGCACTGGTGGCCCTTATTCTTATCCTTATACTTTTTTTTTTGTTGTTGTTTATCGATTTGTTTTCCTTCCCTTTTGTGCGTGCGTGCGTGCGTTTTTTTTTTTAATTTGTTAATTTGTTTTTTGTTTTAAAAGAAATTTTTTCCCACTTTTTCCCTAGCAATTGTTATCGTGTGTTCAAGGTTAGCTGTATGAGAGATATACCACAACTACGCCATGTTATTTTTTTTTTCTTCTGACCTCTGTCGCTCCCATTGTCCCGTCTGTTGTTCTGTTGTTAGATCGTTTGTTAGTAGTTAGTGAATCTCTGACTGATGTTATCTAGATCTGAGATTTCGGATAGGGCAATACAATGCAAGGGGAAGGGGATTTTTTGGGCCCCCTGGTTTATGTGGTGGTGGGGAGAAGAGGTACCCTCCCCCTACCCTTCCAATTTACCTTAACCTGTTGACCGAAGGCGGGGTAGAGCAATTTAAAAAAATGCTTCGCCTCTACGAGTTTTTGTTCTTCCAGTGAATAGGCGCCAGGACCATCATTTTCGGTTCCATCATCGCAGGCATGAGCGCGACGACACGACTTGGGGTAGGTATGTTTTTACCCCACTCCCAAAGAGCCCCAAAAAGAGAGAATGTTACAAATAGATGTCGGCGCATATCCCCCCCCCCCCCCCTAGCACAATATTGCTAATGTAACGGAGCATTGGAGTATTCTGACTTTTTGGTGGTTCCCATATTGTCAGATCTGAATTTTTAGTGGGCGTTGTACTACTAAATGGACACCAGAGGATAATACAAGATCTGAGGGAGGACTTGTTGACTTTACCTACTATCTCACTAGGCTGACAATGATAATATCTTGTTCCCTCTTGTTCCCTTCAATCGTCTTCAATTCAGCACTGAAACAATGTATTCATAAATGAGGGGCTCACTCTCGGAGTTGTATTCTTGATCTCAAAAGCTGACCTAAAATTAGCGAATTCTTTGATGGGTCGTTTGATTCTGGAGCGCCCGAGTGGGTCCTTACTGAAAAAACAAATCGAAAAAAGAGGTTTTCACACATCAGCGAGGAATACCGCCCATGCGAATGAAACAGTTGCTTATAGCCCCGTACAGTAACGAACGATACCATGAGAACATACTTGATGTCATAAAGCAACTTTGGGAATTGCCCATACCAACAACTAGATCTTTGCCAGTGTACTCACACTTGCCAGAAAGCTGGCGTGTAGTGTTTGGCGCGTATTAGCGATATGCAAGCCGTGAAACGCGTGTTTTTATTTATTTATTTAGGATATTGGCATATTTAAGCCGTGCCATTCATCATAAGGTTATGAAATCTTAGTAAAAGGCTGTGACGTGGTTACCGTGGGGAAAGTGCAGTTGTGTTGTGATAGCGAATCACAATAGGTGCGCTCTTTCTTCTTTCTTCTTTCAATGACCAACGTCGAAAATTGCTTACGAGTGGCAAGAATGTCACTCTCATTGACGTGTCTCGATGATGGTGAGGACGAGGAAAGTGAGAGATCGAAGTACACGAAATCCTGATCACCTCGAATCAAGTCAGTTGTTTCCTTTTCTTCGCTTCGTAATACTCTGCACCAATGCTCAGTCGTTCGTTGTTTCGAGCGGCGAGCTGGTAGAATAATTTACTATAAAGGCGCTGTCCGCTTCTAAGTCCCCAGGCCACCGTGTACATTGTATCCGAACAGGGCGAACCCCAAAGGTCATAACTGATGGAGTGGTTCCTTTTGTTTTGTTCTTCTCGGCGCAAGACTAATTGTTGTATTGGGTGAGGACTCGGAGAGCAAAACTTCGCATTACACCACTCCCGATGGCCACGCACCAAATGATGAAAGACATCACGACAGTTCTCTACTAGTCTATACTACTATAGAAATTCGTCACCTCTCCGCGCTGATATCCACACACGCACCACACCGCGGTATTAACTCTATTTGTTGTGCGTACTCCTTTTTTTTTTATAAATCATCTAGACTTCCTATGCCTTTTTTTCTCCTTTCATTCTTCACAAATGTCTCTCTCTGTCTTCGATCCTGCTTCTTTACCCTCCCAGCCCTCGGCCACACCTAATGCACGGTGTGTTTTATATGCATAGTCAAGGTTGAGGTGTCTAACGGTGCTACACTCGGAAGTATGGCACAAGATGCCCTGGCCGAACTAAAGGCACTCGCCAACATCATACAATCTTCCGTAGAACAGATCGAGGCAGTGGTCACCGCTAACTCCTTCACGTACCCCTCACCGAATGCGCCCTACAGCCTCGAATCAGAGGCGCCGCGCACACATCCTATCATTCAGTCGGCCGGGTCGCTCATCACATCTGCCGCGGCGCAACTGATGACACTCGTGAGACCTGCGCCCGTCACGATCCTTGATACCATGATGCAGGTGATCATTAGCGTCTCCGATAATCGCCGCATGATTCGCTCACAATCTGGGCATAACGGTAGTTCCATGTATCAACTGCAATGAGGACTGCAATCAGCACGCACGTTGCCGAAATTCTTCGAGATGCAGGGCCTGAGGTGATGACGCGCCCTCTCGTCCGTTTTTAAAAGCTGTTACTGACATTCCGATGCGCTAGGGTAAACACGCCTCGGAAATTGCTAAACCCACCAAAGTTCATCCCGGAAAACTCGGTATGTGCCAAGAACGGATATGATAAAGTTATATATCCGACTGATAACATTGCGCAACCAGCCCGAACTCTCCGCCTACTTGCTACCAATCATATATTCACTGAAGTGAACCCGGATGTTTTTGCCAATAATCGTTTATCCACTGTTTTTGACACCGGAAAATCTGTTGAAGAGCTACTAGTAAAGTTGGTTTCGCGTCGGTTTCTGATCTCCATGATAAGTGAACTAATGATAAACGTTTTTAAGCCCTGAATCGAAGCATATCGGAACTCTCGGCATGACGTCTATCATCGAGCATGTGTATGTCTGTCACTCTGGTTCAGAATTCTGACTCGGATTCTTATGCCTTCCTGTAGTCTCGATGAAGGCTTCAAGAGCTCAGCATATCTTACTGAGACTATCCTCGACCCCGATTATGGTCATGCCACAGAGCCGGGCAGGACTGCTCTGAATAAAGCATGCGGTTTCAAAGGGGATCTGTGGAGTTGGCTTGAGGGTCCAGAGAACCGATTACGACTTGCCAGATTCGGGGCTGCCATGAATGGTGTGAAAAACATGACTTCGGCCGAAGTTATCCTCGAAGGTTCGCTTCGCGCTGCGCCACCCTGTAATCCGCCATCTGATTTAAAATACGCTGATAGGATATGGTTGGAAGAATCTTCCTAAGGGCTCCCTGGTTGTTGATGTTGGTGGAGGAGTTGGTTCAAAATCATTCATACTTGCCGACCACCATTCACACCTTCGCTTCGTTGTCCAAGACCGCGACGGTGTCGTAGGGGATGCAGTCGAGGCAAGTGGACATAAAATCTGAAACTGTCTGCGTATGCGCAAGCTCCTGACACAAACGTTTAATCACAGTACTGGAAGAAGAACATGCCCAAGGCCCTTGAATCTGGACGTGTAAAACTCCAAGGTTCATCGTCTTTTATTTTTTTTCCATCCCGTGGCTTTGAAGCTTCATGCTGACATGTAGTCCCCAAGGTCACAACTTCTTTGATCCGCAGCCTGCCCAGGACGACGACGTCTCCGTCTTCCTAGTCTGCCAGGTCCTTCACGATTGGGCAGACGAATACTGTCTCACAATATTGAAGCATCTGCGCCTTGCTGCCGGGCCAAAGACGCAGCTGATCGTTGTCGATCAGTTGATTGCATGCGCCTGTGACGAACCGGCCACACACGAGATTCCAGGCGCAGAGGTCCCCACACCACCGAAACCGCTACTCACCAACATGGGTCGCGCAGGTTCTATGTCGTACAATACAGACCTTATGGTGAGATGGCAATCGTTTGCGCGTCACGTGACTCTTGTTGGAATTTGAGCTGATCCGTTTCACCCGCCATGCGCTCAAAGATGATGGGCCTCTTTAACGGCCAGGAGCGCACCATCACCTACCTCCGTGACCTGCTCAACCAGGCCGGATGGGAGATTATCGCCGTACATCATGACACGCAGTCGGGGATCAAGTACCAGAAAGCGATTGCCGTTCCGAAATAGAGGGGGGGAAACGGGGTCTCTTGACTATTTGGAGGGGCTTTCTGAGGCGATGTGTGTGCTCTATGGGTTCTGACCACCTTGTAAACTGTTATGTTATGCCCAGCTATGTTTCCAGCTATGAATTCAAGTAATTCATTTGTGCATGAAGCGTTCGTTGGGAAACATATGCATTGAAGAGGCACTGGCCGTGTAATGTAAAGTGAAAAGGTTCGAATCAACAATATTGTTCTAGGCTAGAAGCCTACGATCGTCGTGAGGAACGCGCATTTACTAAGCCTCAAGGGTTTTCGAACGTATCTGCTGTTACGCTGTTAAAACGCAGCTAAGGTTAGACAAGCGCTAGCAAGATAATTCAGTTATGAATGGTCAAAACTGAAGTGTAGGATACAGAAATACAGTCCTTAAATACTGTAAAAAGCGTGCTGTGCTATGGTCATGTGGATTGTATCTTTATCATAATAAACGAGTGGAATGTCAGTAAGTATAATACAATGTCCACTTAAGTCCGTCTTGCACTGGTCACCTCTGATCCGGTCCGGCCTACCCTGATCCGTTCCTGGCTCATCGACACATTCGACATTATCCAATCCTTCTTTCTCCCAAACCACCACCATCAAGCTTGAGCCTTGCTTGCTTTGGGGTGATTTTGCTAGATAGATTGTAACAGTAAAACAAGTTCTTCGTCCATTCTCTGCGGGTCTCTACAGCCCATAAGCCTTCACACATGCTATGTCAGGCGGCAACGCTGCCAACCCTATTGAGGTGGGTTCGTCTCCATCGGCGGACTCATCGATCATCATCGTAGGGGCACAAGTTGTGACCCCATCTCCTCCTCCTCCTTACGTTCCCCCTCCGCGCACTGGAGGGGAGCACCTCGTCCTTGGGGCTTCCAACCCCCTACATTTCCCACCTGAACTTCCATCGGATGAGGCTGTCATAGCCTACCTCCGTGTTGAACACAGGAGATGTTCGGTGATGCTTCAGGCATCAGGTGATTAGATTAGCTACTTTGTAGATTAGATTAGATACCGGAGTTTCGGACTATTTACATTATCATTATTACTTTCTTTCTCACATTCCGCAGTAGCTGACTGATACACTATGTAACATGTGATTTCTGTAGTAGCCAATGGCCTTTCTCCCTCATGTTTATTGTTTGGACTTTGTCCGGCACTTGTGGACTTATTCCCAGTGCACAGACCATCCCTTGTCTAGTATATAAGGGTGTCTGTTTCGTCTCTTACACTTCAGAGTTTCTTCTACCTCTGAAGCGTAAGTTCCTACTCTACTATCTATCATACCTTAAGACTAACTCTTGTATATAGAACTTGTCTTTGTCTAGGTCAGTAGTATAGTATTATAGAGTTTCTTCTACCTCTGAAGCAACTTGTCTTTGTCTAGCTTAACCCGCTAACCTTCACAGTCAGTATGCTGCGCCTCATGCCTGTTTCACAGGTTATGGGCCCTGGCCACGCTTTACTGATCTGTCACTCTTTTTGATCAGTCCAACTTTATCTTCAAAGCTCACAAACTTCAAGACTTCATATCTCCCAATCAGTCTAACAGTGAGCTTCGACTTCTTTCCTTTGCCCTTAACTATCCACAAGGTGATGCGCTTTATGTGCTCACCTTGATCTGTCTGGCTAGTCCCTCAGGGGATTCTTGCAAGAGGTGATGAGGGACCCTAAGCGGGTGAAACACCTTAAGTTCCTCATGTGCGCTCTAAGTAAATAGTATTCTTAGTTATAGCTGGGTTTTCGTCCCATCCATAGTCTTAGTAGGCCACTTGCCCAGAAGGCTTGGGGCTATAGGTTCAGTCAATGCTTGGCTCGATCCATAAGCCAGGTTTAGCGACCTGCAGGTAGAGTTTAGGGTCTAGAACAAGGCATGGGTAGTCACTCCCATGACGCTTGGGCTCGATACAAGTAGGCTTGAACTACTATAGTAGATACACAGTAGCTAGAGGATCTTGTCTCTGGGCAGAAGTACCCGCTGCTTTTATTGGGGGTCCGCCCCAACCAGAGGAGATCTGATAGTTTACTATAGTCATGGCCCCAATCATCTAGGGCTTAATCATGGACTCCACCACCAGCACTAGAGGAAGGGCTCTATACCCTTTGTCTCTAGTGGAACTTGCGGTTGGCTCCTCCATGACATGACTCCCCATCTATTTACACAATGTCCCCCTGATGTGGGCTTAGGACTTGTTGTAGATGGCGTTAGACAGCTTACTATACTACTTAGAAGTCGCACATCAGAGGCAGGACTTTCTTAAGTTCTGAAGCATAGCGCCACAGAGTGGATGGGCCCTCTTAAATGAGACCTGGACAACTGGTTCTAATTGCTCCTTGGAACCAGGATCAACCTTTAAATCATCTCAATGTCTTCCATCGTCTTCCCCCCTACGTTCAAGTTTGACAAACTTGATGGCTCCAACTGGCAGCAGTGGTCGGTGTCTTTCACTGCCCTGCTGAGGATAACGGGATGAAGAGGCATATCACACATGATGCCCCTGAGTTCCTCAATCCTCCCAAGCCAGAGGATGGAGAAAAGGACGATGAATATGCCAAGCGCTTCGCACTCTGGTCGGAGCCGATGTACTTGGAGTGGAATAGAGTTGAGAAGTCCTTATGGGAGTTCTGGTGATGGTAACTTCGCCAGAAACATACTCTCAAATTGCCTCTGACAGAACCTATCCCTCTGTCAATGCCAATATGAGCGTTTGGAATCGCTCTATGGCTCAGTAGGAAGCATGGCCACCTACAACTTGTGGTGCTCTGTATCCTCCTTCCGCTTGGAAGAAGGAAAACAATTCAGGCCCCAGTTGCAGCGTGTGTTGGATGTGAGGAGTACCCTCAAGGAAAATGGGATGGAGATCTCTGATCTCCAGTTGAGCTTTATTTTGCTCCAATCCCTACCTCCATCCTACTCAGCCATTGCTGGCTCAATCCTGGCATCAGGACCCCCTGACCGCCTTTCCCCTCAGGACCTTGTGCAAAGGTTCCTAAATGAGGAAAGCCGACTTGCCGGCCCCGCAGGAAGTGGTGTTGGGGTTGCCCTTAATAAGGCAGCCCATGTCAACAAAAATAAAAATAAAAAACAAGTAACTTTCACGCCACAACCTGCAGGTGCATCATCGTCCAATGATGTCACCTGCTTCTATTGCCAGAAGCCGGGCCACAAGGCAAATGAATGTCGGCAAAGGAAACAGGACAGAGCCAATGCTGATGCAGGCAAAAAGGGCAACAAGAGAAGGGGCAAGGCCCCAGTGTACATAATAACTCCACACAAGTAGCTACCATAGTTAATGGTAGTGGCAGAATACAGGAGGTGCATGAGACACCTCGCATTACACTTTACATGATGACCGAGCACACGCAAGAAGTCGATGATGGCAGCAACCCTTGGATGATGGACAGTGGAGCCACCACCCATTTCACACCATACTTAGATGATTTCTCTGAGTATTTCTCACACAAGGGACATCAGGTGACAATTGGTGATGGTTCAGTAGTCCAAGTCGAAGGAACAGGCAAAGTCATACTCAAAACTCGAAACAATTATGAGTTGGAGTTAAACAATGTCTTTTATATGCCTGGGAGTGAAAGAATACTCTCTACAAGCTGCATCACCGACAAAGGCGGCTCAGTGGAATTTTCCCATCTGAGGTCAAAATAAAGTACAATAATGCAATTATAGCGGAAGGTGTCAAGGCTATGGGACTCTATTGGGTCTTTGGGAAAACTATGCAGACTCTTAATACTGCGTCCCATAAATCTGCATCAAGTAGCCTTGATACCTGGCATTTGCGCATGGGTCATATGTCAAAAGAGGCCCTCAAAAGACATGCTCCTAAGGCTGTAAAAGGCCTTAGTATAGATAATAGCCAAGTGGAAGACAAGCCGTGTTATGGCTGTGAAATGGGAAAATCACACCGTCTTCCATTCCCTCCCTCTCAAAAGAGAGCTTCAGCACCCTTGGAAGTCATTCATAGTGACCTAGTTGGTCCTTTACAATGTACTTCAATTCAAGGGAACCTGTATTTCGCCACCTTTATAGACGACTTTAGCAGGACAGCTCTAGTTGTTGCTATGAAGGCTAAAAGTGATTTTACCTCGACGTTCTGTAACATTAAGGCATTCCTGGAAAATAAAACAGACAGGAAAATAAAGACCTTACACACAGATCGAGGTGGTGAATTTGTAAATAGGGAGCTGAAGTCAATACTTGAGCAGGCTGGCATAGAGCATAAATTGACAATGCCGTATTCCCCACAACAGAACGGAAGGGCTGAAAGGTTCAACAGGACCATCATGGAAAAGGCCACCAGTATGCTGCATCATGCTGGTCTTTCCCTTGGTTTCTGGGAATGTGCAGTGCGAACAGCTGTCACATATACAATAGAACACCAATCCTTCAAATAAGTGGAGGACACCGCTTGAACTTCTGGATGGGGACATTCCAGATGTTCTTACTTTAAAATATTTGGCTGCTTAGCCTATTATACTGTCCCAGAGGATAAAAGACGCAAACTGGATCATAAAGCCAGGGAACAGTCTTTGTCGGGTATGCACCCCACTCTAAAGGATATCTTCTTTGGGATATGCATACTCGATCCTTCGTATTGTCAAGAGATGTGACATTTGATGAAGGGTCCTTCCCATCAACCTTGCCAAGGACAGCAAGGGAAACAAAAGGAAAAGGTTACGCCTTTTGTGCTTGAAGTAGAGAGGCCTGTCCAGCCTCAACCAGCAATAGCAACAGTTCCTCAGGCTCCTGAAGACAAGGATGCCAGGTTGAGGAACAGGAGGAAGTGGAACCTCCTCAAGTAAATCCTGAGCCTACCACACCCGAAAATGAACTTGACACACATGATCAAACTATCTATCAGACACCTCCTTCCCAAATTATGGAACCATCTGAACTCCCTCAGAGAACCCGTGCAAAAAGACAATCTAAAAGAATGTCGGCAAGATTTCCCAACCAGTCTTTACTAGGGAAAGTCCACGCTCTCAGCAACGTGACAGGGCTGTGCAGGAAGACTTAGATCTTGATACTGCCCGTCCCAAACGTTCACGCGCATGAATCCTCGATTTTATAATGAGGATAATGCTGAGTTTGTGCAGGGTTCTTCCAGACTTGGGCATATGGAATTGCTAAATGCTGCAGGAGTCTCTTATAGAGATCCCCTGACATTTCAGGAGGCAATGCGGTCGATAATGCCAGTGAATGGCTTGAGGCATGTCAATATGAAATTGATGCCTTAGATAAACTTGATGTGTGGTGCCTAGAGGATCTTCCAAAAGGAAGAAAGGCTGTCAAGTCAAAATGGGTTTTTAAATTGAAACCAGATGGATGGTTTCGTGCTAGGCTTGTTGCAAAAGGTTTCACCCAAATAGAAGGGGTGGACTTCGACGAAACATTCTCTCCAGTTGCCAGATTTGAGTCATTGAGACTACTACTAGCATTAGCTACGCTAGAGGATTGGGAAATCCACCAGATGGATGTCAAATCGGCATTCCTACATGGCGATCTGGACGAAGAGATTTATATGGAGCAACCAGTTGGTTTCGTCGTTGCTGGTCAAGAATCCAAAGTTTGCAGGTTACAAAAAGCATTATATGGCCTCAAACAAGCCTCGCGAGCATGGAATTTACAATTCCATGCAGTTCTCAATGAACTGGGCTTTACTCGCACGTACTCTGATGCAGGAGTATACGTGTTTCATCAAAAGGAGGAGGATGATTCACTTTATGTCATTCTCTATGTAGATGACATTACTATACTTGGGTCTTCCAATGATAAGATAACGTGGCTGAAGTCAGCTCTATCTAATCGATATGAGATGACTGACTTGGGAGAAATCCAGTCATACCTTGGAGTTAACATCACCAGGGATCGTCCTAACAAGACACTGGAGATTGATCAAGCAGCCTATGTGTTATCTATTATTGAGAAGTTTGGGATGAGGGATTCCAACCGAGTATATACTCCTCTTCCCTCTGGCACTGATGTACATCTGGTCAAATTTGATGGTCAGGCATCTACTTCTGAAATAAAGAAGTACCAACAGTTGATGGGGTCACTGCTATGGGTGCAGATTGGAAGCAGACCCGACATCAGTTTTGCTGTGGCGCGCCTTAGTCAATATGCTTCCAACCCCTCACAAGATCATATGCGACTTGCAAAATATGTCTTAAAATATCTTAATAGTACAAAAGACTGCAAGTTGCGGTATTCTGGAGGGAATGGAGAGAGTGGCCTTCATGGCTTTGCAGATTCCTCATGGGGAGATCAAGAGGACTGCCGCTCTACCTCAGGCTACGTGTTTTTCTTAGCAAATGGCGCTATTTCATGGTGTTCCAGAAAGCAGAAAACAGTAGCACAGTCCACCACTGAAGCCGAGTATATGAGCCTCTCCGAGGCTGCAAATCAGGCAGTGTGGTATAGGACTTTTATGGAAGAATTAGGGTATGAAGTATCCTCCCCTATTCTACTCCACTGTGACAATAAGGGTGCCGTGGATTTGGCATTAAACCCAGTCACAGGAAGGCGGTCAAAGCATATACCCATCAAGTACCATGCCATTAGGGGGTACATTGAATCGCACATAATTGAGTTAGTGCGAACCCCCACTGGTGAGATGCTGGCAGATGGCTTTACTAAGTCTCTACCAAAAGCATCGTTTGAAACCATGGTAAATGGACTTGGACTTATGCTGGAATGAGAGAGCTGGAATTTGGAGACTTTGTATACCAGTCTCACTTTCCCACCATGAGTGAAATTCTCAACTTCGAGAGTGATGCAAGAGGTGTGGTTTCAGTTTGCATAAGCGAATCTAACGCGATATGCCTCTGAACACCATGGTCATATCTCCACACTTGAGAGTTAGAGAAGTTGGATCTCTGGCTGGCGATATGCTCATTTAATTGTGATGGCAGTGTGCTCATCCAACTCATTTCCCATCTATGACCAGATGCCTTCAGCATGGAGGGATGTTGAACACAGGAGATGTTCGGTGATGCTTCAGGCATCAGGTGATTAGATTAGCTACTTTGTAGATTAGATTAGATACCGGAGTTTCGGACTATTTACATTATCATTATTACTTTCTTTCTCACATTCCGCAGTAGCTGACTGATACACTATGTAACATGTGATTTCTGTAGTAGCCAATGGCCTTTCTCCCTCATGTTTATTGTTTGGACTTTGTCCGGCACTTGTGGACTTATTCCCAGTGCACAGACCATCCCTTGTCTAGTATATAAGGGTGTCTGTTTCGTCTCTTACACTTCAGAGTTTCTTCTACCTCTGAAGCGTAAGTTCCTACTCTACTATCTATCATACCTTAAGACTAACTCTTGTATATAGAACTTGTCTTTGTCTAGGTCAGTAGTATAGTATTATAGAGTTTCTTCTACCTCTGAAGCAACTTGTCTTTGTCTAGCTTAACCCGCTAACCTTCACAGTCAGTATGCTGCGCCTCATGCCTGTTTCACACTCCGCCCCATGCTCTATGACCCTGTCGACACACCCGACCGGGCCATCCGACTTGACACCGCTACTCATGAGCGTTGTGTTGAATACCTTAACGAGGCCCATCATCGGGACCTCCACACTGTTGCCGAGAATAGCATGGGCTATTCTCTTTATTACCTCGCGGCCGCCCTCTGCATGGAAGAGTCCAGTGATATGGGCATCACCGCTGCGATGCTAGAGCGGTCCAATAGCATCACCACGGCCCTCATCGACGCTGGGATCCAACATTCAGGTGAGATAGCCTACAACACTGGCCTCGAACCAGTCTCCTGGGGCAGACTGCTCTGCAATATCCTTGGGGCCGTGATACGAGGTTTCCTCCGATCACCCTCCGCCATCTCCCTCCTGGATTACCACGAGGGGGGTGAATTTACTGATGCGGTTTCACTGCCGCATAGGGCTGAGGTCCCCCAAACACCTCTCGCACATTTACAGGCGATGGCGGCGCAACTCCACCACCTCCTGAACGGCAGGCAGTCAAATGCCCAGGCCCACATCGATGGCCTCAGTGCCCAGATCGATGAATCCCTCCGCGCTTCCTTGTGCGCCGAATGGCTGGCTCAGGTGGCCACGCCTGAATTTCTAGATGAGCTCCGCCTCACCCTACGCCAACGTCTCAAAACCGAGGTTGCTGCTGAGGTGTACGCAGCCCGTGACCAAACCTGCACACGCGTCCAGTCTGAACTGGAGGCCCAAATGTATGCCGAGGTCTCTCAGGAGATCTCTGCTTACAGACTCCAATACTCGGCCGAACGCCACGCCAAGGCCCGTGCCGAAATCGACCTATTGGCCATCTCCCCGTTGGCCGACCTCGACCGAACCCCACGTTCTGTGACTAAGGCGCAGATTTCGAAGAAGAAGGCACGCCGCGAGTCTCCAACGACGCCCACACGCTCGCTCTCGCGCGCTGCCCCATACCCCTCCTGCCCGGCCTCCCACGCCTCCTCTCGTTCTGAGGATGTCGTCCCCGAGACCCAGCCTGCTGCCCTGATGGCGGTTTCTCCCCCGGTGATCTCACAACCACTGGAGGAGTTCTTCCACCCCACCCACGCTTCCGGTTTTGACGCGGCATACCATGGTACCGCCGCATCCATCCATGCCTTCGAGGAAGAGATGCCGGGCCCTGAAGAGGGCCCTCGAGCTGAGTCTTCCTCTCTGTCTTACCTCACTGAGGTACCCACTGACCCCGTGGCTCTGCCACCACCCCCCACCGACCCCCTCGACCGCATTGTGGCCACGCTTGCGCTCGTCCTGGAACGCATCGACCGCTTGGAACGAGGGGCCCCCGCTGCTCTGCCTGCGGCCCCTGCTCGACCTGCCGCGGCTACGGCTGCTCGCCCCCGGCCCGCTGCCCCTGCCTGCGCTCCTGCCCCTCCCCCTGCCCCTGCTGCGACTGCTGGGCCGGTGGGAGCGACCCCTGCTGACAACTTCCGCGTTGTTGGCCCTACGACGATGGCCCAACAACTGCGGGCCGTGTCCTTCGCCCAGGCCGCGACAAAGGCCCAAGGCCGCACCATGCAGGGTGCGCCCAACCCCCGCACGGCGCCGGCCAAGGCCGCTGCCACCTCTCTCATGCGCGCGCCTGCGCAGGAGCACACCACCGAGGTGTCGGTGATCCTGCTGCCGCTTCCTGTGGGCACACTCTCGCGGGGCTTACCCCCGCCTCCCCAATTGCTGCTGGGTGCTCGCCAGGCTCTCCTACGCCAGGCCCCCTCAGCCCCACACCTTCTTTCCGGCCGCTGGTCCGTAGGCGCTGGCCAATCCGAGGGTAATTTCATTTTCACTTTCGCTGGAGTTCACCCTCTCCAGACTCTTCTGCCCTACGAGCCTGCGCTCGTGAAGCAATTCCCTGGCGGACACCTCGTCCCCACCCGTGGCTGGGAATGGTTCCAGCTGCGTGACGTTTATGTCTCGGCTGGTGATGGCGTCATCTTTGACCCAGCCACCTTGCAGACTGAGCTGCGCCGCAACGGCCAGTTCACACACACACTCTTCCCATCCCCGCCGTGATGGCAGCAGGAGCCTACCAACATCCGTTTGGCCTGCACGACGGTTGTCTTCGCCCTCCACGGGCTTTCCCAGGCTGAGGTTGCCCGGCTCCTGCATGTGCCCACGTACATGTTTGGCCACTTGGCCCGACTTGTTCACGCCAGACCCGCACCAACCCTCGTCCAATGTGGCCATTGCCACAAACTGGGTCATCGCACCCAACAGCTGAAGCGTGCCAATGGCCGTCGCGTATGCACCCAACCGCTCGATAAGCCTTTGTGCTACAAGTGCGGTGGTGCTCACCCCTTCGCGGAGCACAATGCCCGCTGCACTGGCCCTCACAAGGTTGCAGGTCAGTGCGATTGCTCTTTCAAATGTCTGCTGTGTGGTCAAGTGGGACACCACGCCCGCTCTGCGAAATGCCCCAAGCGGGGTCCTTTCGCCGCGCCCCCATTAGCTGATACTCCAGAGAACTGGTTGGGCCCATCCGTTGCCCCTGCACCCGTCCTCGGCGCCACTCCCGGGAATACCCAGGCTGCCGCTGACCCAGCCGGCTTCACCACTGTGTCCCGCCATTCACGCCGCCATGCTGCTGCCACTGCTGCTCCTGCTGCTGCTGCCACTGCCCCCGCCGCCCCGGCCGCTGCCCCATCACAGCCGGCCCAAGCCGCCCCCGCCCCTGCCCCGCTAGTTGCGCGCCCTGACGCATGCATGACTGCCACACGGAAGACTGCACAGCCTCCTGTTCAGGAGGCTCCGAGTACGTCTTCCATTTCTGAATTTACGGCTACCCCTGCGCCCTCTGCTGGCCTTGCCTCTTCAGATCACATGCTGTCCCTCAGCCCGCGCCAACTCTCGCAGGCCGTTGTGGACGCCGCCCCCCCCAGACTTCGCACCCGCGCCGGTCTGTGCAGCATCCTAGCTGACACAACTGTGCTGACGGCGTGCGGTCATCAACACCTCCGCTTCTTGCTCAAGTCCTCACGCCGCCGCGAGGCAGCCGCTGAGCTCTACTTCTTTGACCTCCTCATCGGCGGTCGTGGTGACAGGGCTTCGGTCCATGCCCGCATCAACCCAGAAGAGGACGACGCTGTCGACCTCATCCAGGCCCTCACCACCTTATGCTCTGAGCTCAAGGTGATGCCGGCACCGACGTCCTCCCAGGACCCCTTCCGCATTACATATGACTGAGTGCTCCATCCTGAGCCTCAATATACAACACAGTAACATGAACCTGCACGCTGTGTTGAACACTAACTCCCAGGACCACATTCTTTTGGTACAGGAACCCTGGTTTGGCCGAATCAGGGTCTCCCGCTCTGACTCCTTGCCCGACGGTCAGGATACCCTCGGTGCCCCAGCCCACCCTGGCTGGGATTTCTTCTACCCATTGTTACTGGCGCTCTCTCGCACCAAGACCCTCGTTTATGTGAGGAAATTTCATCCTCACCTTGCTAACGTTCCTTTCGCCGCGCAGTTCTCAACGCGGCATGACGTGTGCGCACACCCTTGTGTGCTGGTTGGTGACCTCAGGATTGGCTCTAATGTCCTGCGGGTCATTTCGTTTTACAACGACGTCCGGGACCCGACCGCGCTTCAGGCGCTGACGTCGATCGTTCTGGACGATACCCCCACTGTGATTGCCGGAGACTTCAATCTCCACCACCCGGACTGGGCCCCACCTGGCTCACTCACTCCCACCTCCTCCTCCGCCTCCTCCTTCCTGGATTGGGCTGCTGACCAAGGCCTGGACTTGGTCTCCACCCCTGGCATCATCACTAGGTGAGCTGCTAACCATCCTGGCAGCACCCTTGATCTTGTCTGGGCCTCGCTCTCACTTTGTGCCAGCGGTTCCCTATCCCCTGTTGTCCTGGATGGGGCTGCTAGCCTGGGCTCTGACCATGCTGGCCTGCGCTTTTCTTGGCAACACTCCCTCATGGCCCTCGATCCTGCGCCGCCTGTCAAGTCGTACGTCACTAAAGTCTCTGACGACACGCTCATTGCCTGGTGGAACCACCTGGACCTCTCTTTGCCGCCCATCCCCCAGCTGACCACCTCGGCTGAGGTCGACTCCTTTGCCGACGCTCTTCTGGACATTCTGATCACGACAGCTGATGCACACCTGGCCGTCAACTCCACGCCTCGCGCCAAAAGGGCCAAGTGGTGGAACCCAGCCTGCACACAGGCGGTTACCACGCTTCATTGCTCTCGACGTGACCCTGCCGCCAAGGCCCTCGCTTCTGATGCCTTACGCCGCGAAATACGGCAGGCTAAGTTTGCTTGGACCAACGAGGCCATTTCCTCTCAGAATGTCTGGGACGTTGCTGCTTGGCGTCATGGGCAACGCATCTCCATTGTCCCGGCCATCCGTAGGCCCAATGGCCCTCTGCTCTGGGACCGTTCTGCCATCAAAGAGGTCTTCGTGGCCCAGTTCTTCGGGTCCGAATCCACCCCAGTGCCAACCGTCTTCTCTGATGACCCTCCTCCTATGCCTGTGCGCCCCTGGGTGCCCTTCACATCTGACGAGATTGCCGACCACTTACGCAAGACCTCGTCCAAGTCTTCCCCTGGCTTCTCCAAGATCAACTGGAGAATCCTCAAGTGGGCCTGGCCGTCGATAGACGACCACGTCACGGCCCTCTTCAATGCCTCCGTCCTTCTCGGACATGTGCCCGCCTCATGGAAACGAGCCCTCACGGTCGTTCTCCCCAAGCCGGCACGACTGGACTACAGCCTAGCCAAGGCCCATCGTCCGATATCCCTCCTGGAGACATTGGGGAAACTCCTTGATAAGTCCCTTGTGAAGCGTCTCACGTCTGATATCGACAGATACGCCACCCTCCCCTCCACTCAGT
The DNA here is from genome assembly GCA_022496185.1 of Multifurca ochricompacta. Lineage (NCBI taxonomy): Eukaryota > Fungi > Basidiomycota > Agaricomycetes > Russulales > Russulaceae > Multifurca > Multifurca ochricompacta. The sequence continues at coordinate 53,200 of WTXG01000167.1, read as the reverse complement.
TCAGCGCACGATCCAACTCATGCTGCTTGGACTCGGCGTTATCCCTCGTGCATGACATCACCCGCGTCCAGGCCTCCGGCATGGTCTGCGGCATGGTGCTCTTCGACGTCTCGGGATTCTTCGACCATGTGCACCCACAGCGCTGCGCCGCCGTCCTCACACGGCTTGGCTATCCACCACAGGTATCGAATTGGGTTCTAAGCTTCCTATCCGATCGCACCGCCTCCCTGTCGTTCAATGGCACTGTTGGCCCTCCACACCCCACGACGATTGGGACCCCACAAGGTTCTCCCATCTCCCCCGTCCTGGCCACCCTATATGCCGCCCCGCTCCTCCATCTAGCTGCGTCCTGGACTGGTTGCCGGTTGTCCATGTACGTGGACGACGGCCTCCTGTTCGCCTGGGCGCCGACTTGGGATGAAGTGGTCTCCTCCCTGCGAGAACACTATGCGATCACGATGGACTGGTTGGCCCGCGCTGGTATGTCCGCAGACCCAGCGAAGACCGAAGCCCTCTTCTTCTCCTGCGCGCGCACGCGGAACCTACCCCCGCGCGAAATTTCTCTCCCCTGCCAAGATGCGCCTGACTTTGTTGTCAAGGCAGGGGCCCAGGTGCGATACTTGGGTTTTTTCTTCACTCCTTCTCTCTCCTGGCGTCCTCATGTAGACATCATGTGCCGCCGTGCCCGCGCCTCCATCCAAGCGCTGAATTTGCTGGGCAACTCCGAGCGGGGCCTCTCCACCAAGAACTGGAGACTCGTCCTCAATGCAGTCTGTCTTCCAGTATTGACCTATGGCTCACAGCTCTGGGTCCACTCTAGGCAGGCCCCTGCACTCATCAAGAGACTCCAACTCGTCTCGAACGCCGTGGTCCACAAGATCACCGGCTCTTTCCACACAGCTCCTCGTGGTCCTCTCCACAAGCTCACGCAGGTGCTACCGATGAAGTTCTTTGTTGAGAAATTGGCGGATACCACGGCCCTATGGTACGCCTCTCTCCCTGCCCATTCCCAGCCCATCCAGCACCTCCGCGGCACCATGGACGACGCACTCCTACACCCCCGATGCCGACATCACTCCCGGGCCTCCACGCCCACTACGCCTCGCCGCCTCACCCCCTGCAAGCTCTCGCCGATCGCGTTCCCCCACTCAATGGGGTACCCGACGTCCTCGCCTTTGCACCGTGGGAACTCCCTGCTTGGGGCACGCGTATCCACTTCGTGGGAACGTGCCCCCCAACTGTACGTCTCGATGAAGTCTGTGCTTTCCTGGCTTTGCCCCACTCTGATCTAGCTCTCATTCATGTGGCTACCTCACACTCCCGAGCCAAACGAGTCGACAAGAAGCTCATTGGCGCTGCCAGCACTGTCCTCATGGACACTTCAGGCGAAACCACCAACCATTGGGTCCGTGGCACCGGGGGCATTAAGTCGGAAGTCGACTTATACGCCCTCAGCCGCACCCTACAGTGGCTGGCATCGTATTATGAGGGCCGCACCTTGGCCCCCTGCCTAATACTCACGACTTCCTCAAGTTCTACCCTGGCAGGACTCTGTTCCCACGACCCCTGTCGCTTCACCGGTGACTTTGTCTTGTCTCACAACGCACTGGCTAAGTTACTTGCAGACCATCCTGTTACGTCCGGTGTGAGACGTTCCGCACGACTTGTGCGACAGCTTCGTACGTATGTTCAGATAAGAGGTCAATAGGACTTCTTGGAGTTGAAATGAATGAGTCAAAGTCAGAAGGGCTGCAGCCTAATGACGATGTTAAGCGGAAAGTGCCGAAAGCACTGAGACGATCGAGTCAAAGGGTTCAAGGGGGAGTCCTGAAGACAAACACTGATGTATTCAATAAGTCGAGTCTGAAGTCTACAGTGTAGTGACAGCGGACTTATATACGTAATCGAGTGAGCATCTAATGATAAGATATCGGAGTCATGTGGGCCCAAATATACGAAAGCGGAGGGCGTAGAGCCGAGCTTCTGATAGGGAATTAAGTAAGTGTCTGGTCTTAGAGATAAGGAGATAAGAAACAAAGGAAAGCATAAGTAAGTACAAGCAGCACATAAATATGTACAAATGACAGTCACGGGGAAGGAAGCAATGCACGTGAGGGGTCCCAGGATGGGGACGTGATCAGGAAGTGAAGGGTGGGCGGAAGGGAAGGGTTCGCGTTGGGGAGGGTAAAGAAAAGTGGAGGACTGGGTCCTGGTCGTAACATCACCCTCCTTTCTGGTTCGAGCTGACCCAGCTAGAAACGCGCACCATCATCATCCTGCACCAGGTCCACATAATCGTCTGCTAAGTTTCGATCTTCCATGGTATATGTCTCGTCAGCCGCGCATTGGTGGGTGCGTAGGAAGCCGTACGGGCCGCGTCGTCCACACTGGGGGCACATGTCGTAGACTGGACAGTCTAGTTCACGATGGCCTGCATTATGGCGTAGGCATTTACCACACCACCCCGAAGGGTTGACAATCGTCGGGGCAACCCCCATACGGCGGAAGATGCAGAACCGGCTCCAATGTAGGTTGCTGCGGCAGTGACGACACCACTTGCGATTAAGGGGGCAGTTCCAGCTGATGTGATATTTGCTGTCACATCGCCAGCATGTCTCGCCTCGGGGGTTTTCATGCATTCGTGGCATCTCAAACCGGTTCGGCAGTAGTTGTGGTGCCGCTCCTAGTGATCGTGGTGGGAGGGCCGCGCATAAGTGTCTGCGTACCTTTCCGCGATGGTTTGGTACGCATCCCCCTTCTCTAGTCTCTTCTGGATCTCTGTTAACTCCTGTTCCACTTGGAACATCCCTCTTGTGAGCCTCGTCATTTGTTTCGCATACTCTTTGTATTGGGTGTTCAACGTCGTGCGCAGTGCGAGGGTCTTCCGCAGTCTCATTACTTCAGCCTTGAGACGCAGAAGGCGCATATCGTTCATCACCTCGTCAATCGCAAACGCTCGGGGGTCGTCAGCCGCGAGATGTCCCAGCTGTTCGTCACTCATCGTGTGGTGGAGACGCCCAGTGTACCGCTCCTCCAAATAGACGGGGGCCCGTAAACTGGTCCGTCTTTCTTCATACAACCTGCGACATCCATCCCTCCATTGGTGTAAAAGATGTACTTAGCTATCTCTTTTGTTCCATCCGCCATTGTGATCTCAAGCGGGAAGTACATCGAGGAGTTCGGATTATTGGTGAAAAAGGGGAATTCAGGGACGTCGTCATCCTGTTCCATGCCGACGAGGTCATTCGGGTGTGGTTCTTCAGAGTGGTCAAAGTCGTTGTTGGGGTTTGGTGACTGGTTTTTAACTCGTTCTTCGGCGGCTTCATAGTCGATAGGAGAGGAGGGACGAGTGGAGGGGTGAGCGGACGGGAAAGCTTCCACAACCACAGTAGTGGCGGCGAAGGCGTCGATGGCAGCGGAGGCAGCGATGAAGGAAGAGGACATGTTTGAGTGGGTAGTAGAACGTTGCTGGTAAAGTGTGGTTCTGGGGGGGGGTCCGTCTAGGGCTAAGAATCCGTTCTTTTAACTATGTCCTGGGCGCTTGGGGATGTCGTGAATGGAATTCCGCGATCAGGTCCGGGGCAGAGATATCCCCGGCTGGTTCCCACGAGTTGTCAGAGTCTGGGAAGCCTTTCCACTTGATCAGGTAATACAACTTGCGCCCTCGGCCTTGTCGCTTGGAATCTAAAATCCGCTCCACTTCCCATTCTTCTTCGCCATCGATAAGGTCAGGCGGGGGTCTTGGGAAGTTCTCTCCATGAATGGAGGTTTCCTTGTAAGGGGTCAGAAGCTTGGCATGGAAGACTGGATGGATCTTCCATTTCGGTGGCAACTGCAATTCGTAAGACACATCTGACAGCTTCCTCGTGATCTGGAAGGGTCCGTGACGTCGGGGTGCTAGTTTGGCCGAGGGGTGTGACGTGTGAATGTTTCTGCCCTCGAGCCATACCCAGTCATTGGTCCGATAAGGTGTGAATGTGCTTGGCTGTGCTGCCAGAAACTGTTGCGCCTTTACCAGATTTTCATTGGCCGATCGCCGCAGCTCTTCCCATTGGCCTACCCGTTCGGTTACTGATGGGACGTTGATAGGCTTATCTGTCCATGTGGTGCGTGGGGTCCAGCCCATGATAAGAGAGAAAGGGGTGGACTTGGTCGTTCCATTGGGCCATGAGTTATGGGCGAATTCCGCGGTCGACAGCCATTCTGCCCAGTCGTCCTGTCGTCCATTACACCAAAACCGGAGATACTGTTCCAACCACTGGTTCGTCCGCTCGGATTGTCCGTCTGTCTGTGGATGATATGCTGTCGAGATGTTCTGTGTGATGTCTAGCGTCTTGCATAAGGCCCTCGCAAATGCCGATGTAAAACGGGTATCTCGGTCGGAGATGATCTTCTTGGGGAGTCCGTAGTGCCGGTATACATGGTTCAGGTATAGTTTCGCCACTCCTTCGGCTGTGATGGTTTCATTACAGGGGATGAAAAGGGCCGCTTTAGAGCAATCGTGGTCTGTGATTGTAAGGATAGAGTCAAAGCCTCGTGATTTGGGCAGCTTGACGATGAAGTCCATGGCGATGGTCTGAAAGGGAGTCGATGTAGTGGGGGTAATGGGGAGCATTGGTGGGACTTTTGGGTGCGTGTTCACCTTATTTGCTTGACATGATGCGCATCCTTGTACGTAGCTCTCGATGTCCTTTTTCATATTGGGCCACCAATAATCTCTCCTGGCCAGGGCGTAGGTGTTGGCGATGCCCGGATGGCCAGCGGAGGGGAGGTCGTGATGAAAATGGATCACCCCCCTCTTAATGTTGTCACCACCGGTGACAACGAGTCGATCTCCATCTTTCCACCAAAGACCGCTGATTTCCTTCAAATTGTGAGCGTCAGCCCATGATCGGCACAGGTCTTGGTTCATATTTTGGGAAACTTGTGCCCAAAGGTCCATGTCATGGAGACTGACGACGGCTGTTTTGGCAAATACCTCCTCTGGGAGGACAGTGATGTCGTTATTATCATCCTCCCCTGTATGCATATCTGGTCTGCGTGATAATGCATCTGCTCTAGCGTTCTGACTTCCCGCAATGTGTTTCAGCGTGAAGTTGTATTCCTCCAGTTCCAAGACCTCTCGTGCCACACGTCGACTGATTTTATGGGGTTCTTTCCAGTATAGGAGGTTGGAATGATCAGTGTGGATGACAGTTTTGTGAGGGGTTCCTGCCAGGTATGGTCGCCAGTGTCATAACGCTTTGACTATGGCTAAAAGCTCCCTGTCCCAGATGTCGTAGTTTCTCTCGGCGGGGGAAAAGGTTTCGGAGTAGTACGCCACTGGGTGAAGTACTTGTGTGGCATCTCTCTGGTATAACACTGCTCCGTTCGCGAAGTGTGAGGCGTCCACTTCTACTTCAAAGGGGTGGCTTAAATCTGGCTGGATAAGTACTGGTTCTGAGCCGACGAGGTCCCTAATCTGTTCAAATGCCTGTTGCTGTGCGGCATCCCAATGCCATGGTGTGTCCTTTTTCAGCAGGTCGTTCATCGGTCGTGCTATGCCTGAAAACCCCTTGACGAATCGTCGGTAGAAGTTGCAGAATCCGATGAACGATCGGACATCCTTGACACAGGTCGGCACAGGCCACTCCCGGATTCCCTGTACTTTAACGGGATCCATGCGCACTTGCCCTCCTTCCAAAATGACTCCTAGATACTCAACGCTCCATTGCTCGAAGGAGCATTTGGTGGGTTTGAGATAGAGGTCGTGTTCGTGCAATATATCCAACACCTGATGTACGCGACTTTGGTGGTGATCCAAGTCATCTGAGGTGGCTACCAGGATGTCATCCATGTAGACTACTACTTCCCCCGTGAGAATGAGGTCGCGGAAGATGTGGTTCATCATAGACTGGAACGTTGCCGGCGAGTTCGTGAGACCAAAGAACATAACATTGGGTTCGAACAGCCCTTGATTCGTTTTGAACGCCGCCTTGCACTGGTCACCTTCCTTGATTCTGACATTGTTGTAACCCCAGCGCACGTCCATCTTTGAGAAGAGGGACTTATCCCTCATGGTGTCAATGAGCTCAGAGATGAGTGGCAGGGGGTAGGCATTTTTCACAGTGTACGTATTGATTCGCCGATAATCTTGAACTGGTCGCAGTTTGCCGTCCTTCTTCTTGATGAAGAAGAAGGGTGAGGCGTACTGTGACTTGGATGGGCGAATATATCCTTTTGCCAAGTGTTCTTCAAGGAACTTCGTTAATGCCACCTGCTCGGACTGGGACAGCGGATAGATTTTGCAATCTATTGCTGTTGGCGTATCAGGGAGTAGGTCGATGGCGTGGTCCCATGGTCTGGAAGGTGGAAAACGCTGGGATTCTTCTTCAGAAAACACCTTCCAATGCCGATGATAAGTACTCGGCACTACATCGCTGTACGTTTTCTCTGTCTGTCCTTGTACTGCCTTTTGGGCTAGCTCGGATGCTTTGGTAACATAACAGCGACCTGGGCCTTCCTCTCCTGTGCTCATGACTTTTATTGTCGGATGTCTGACTGCATAGTCATAGCCTATTGACGTGATGACAGTGGGATATGAGTCTTTATCCATTGTCGCATCAGCCCAGTTGATCTTGGGTTCGAATGCGGCGAGCCATGGGTACCCTAGAATGAGATCTTCGTCTCCTAGATCCGTGATTAGGAATCGAATGTTCTTCGTGACTTCTCCAACCTGGACCTTCAGATCTGTGTAATGGGTGATCTTTCCGGCACGATTGGCCGTTCCATCAATATTCCAAATGTTCTTTTCCTGGGGAAGTGCCAGCCTTCCCAGACCCATTGTTTTGATTAATCGTGGGTGAATGAAATTATCTGTGGCTCCAGAGTCCACTAAAATGTCTCGATCGGCCGTCCTCTGTGTAGTTTCAAAATGGACTGGTATTTTTAACGACTTGAATCGACTAGCATACACAGAGGTAACATGGAGTGCTCGTGCCCAGGCCGATGGGTTTGAGCCTAACAAAAATCCTTTTTCGCAAACGCCTTTTCTACAAGTATGGCGCACACTTCTTCACTTTCCTTCATCATGTTGGCCCATACATCTTGAGCCTTCTCTTCTTTTGACCGTTTGTCCACAACCGGGGGGTTGTTCTGGACGGGATGTTCCGGCGTCACAGTGGCAACGGCGACTCGTACCCCCTTCTTTGGACAGTCTCGGGACATATGTCCCAATGCTCTGCAACGAAAGCAGCGTCCTTCCTTCATTAACGTCTGCCGCTCGTCTTCCATAAGTGCTACCCGAGCTCGGGCCCTATCTGCAGAGGTATCCATAGCATTTGGATCCCTCTGGCCGTGTGGGGCGGGCTTTACTCCGAACGCTGCCTTCCACTGGTCTCGGGTTTTCCCCTTTTTGGTTTCAACTCCAAACCTCGTCTGGAAGTCGAGGTAGTCTTGTTGTTGCCTCCGAGCAGCATCTACCCAAGTGTCCCAATCGTGAGGATGGTGAAATTGAATAATGTTTTTGACCAAAGGGTTGGGCAAACCCTGTGAGAAGAGGTCCAATGTTGCCTCTTCGTCAGTGTCATAGCCGGCTCTGTTGGCTAGACTTCTGAACTTGGCGACATATGCGTCAAGTTCCCCTTTCTCCATCCTGAGGGACTTCAGTTCCCGGGCTGCTTTCTGCTTGGCCTGCCCGTCTGTGAAGGCATCCTTGAACCTCTGTGCTATGGTCTCCCAAAGACCTTCGCTTGTGGTTCGACGCCCGCTTTCAATCTGCTCGTTGAGCCACTCTAATTGCTCCATCGTCCAATCATCCACTGCATCCCCGCGGATCAGGGAGAGAAACAGGTTGGCCCGTTGAAACGGGTTGACAATCTGTGGGACGTCATGGTTGAAGTTCTTGAACGTCGTGAACTCCAACATGAACTTCTTGCTTTGTGAACGATCCCCCGCAAATGTCTGGGGTAATACTCCAGACAGACGTCCGGAAGGGGGAGGGATGTTTGGTGGTGGTGCCACAGGGGCTGGTGGGGCGGGATCTGGGAGTTGGGCGGCAATGGTGGACATGAGTGGATGAGATGGGGTGATGGTGTCTGTAGATTGTATCGATATCTGGGGAGTTGTCAAAGCAGGGGCTCTGAACGTGACAACTGCGGGTGCAACCGGAAACGTAGTCGCTGCTAATGCCGGTGCTTCTTCTTCACTGGGTTCTTCTACGTACTCCTCTGGTTCGGAGTCCGTGACGATGGCCGGGGGATTTTCTCTCCACGGGCCTAGTCCAAATTCGGGTGGGGCAGGTCCTGTAGTGACCCAAGAGTGTCGGCTGTCCGAGTATCAGATGCAATACCAGACTCTTTTTTCGTCGTCGTATTCTACTGGTTGGTATCTTCCGTCGTAATAGACGTAGTATCCAAACTCGGACTCAAAGTCTTTCCAGGCGGCAGAGCCAAGTACCTGTTGTGAAAGATTATTCTCGTCTCTGCGTTCGATAAGTTCTTCCCCGAAGAGGGTCTGACTGCGGCTGGAAGCCACTGTGAGAGACTTGACTTGATGTTACGTCCGGTGTGAGACGTTCCGCACGACTTGTGCGACAGCTTCGTACGTATGTTCAGATAAGAGGTCAATAGGACTTCTTGGAGTTGAAATGAATGAGTCAAAGTCAGAAGGGCTGCAGCCTAATGACGATGTTAAGCGGAAAGTGCCGAAAGCACTGAGACGATCGAGTCAAAGGGTTCAAGGGGGAGTCCTGAAGACAAACACTGATGTATTCAATAAGTCGAGTCTGAAGTCTACAGTGTAGTGACAGCGGACTTATATACGTAATCGAGTGAGCATCTAATGATAAGATATCGGAGTCATGTGGGCCCAAATATACGAAAGCGGAGGGCGTAGAGCCGAGCTTCTGATAGGGAATTAAGTAAGTGTCTGGTCTTAGAGATAAGGAGATAAGAAACAAAGGAAAGCATAAGTAAGTACAAGCAGCACATAAATATGTACAAATGACAGTCACGGGGAAGGAAGCAATGCACGTGAGGGGTCCCAGGATGGGGACGTGATCAGGAAGTGAAGGGTGGGCGGAAGGGAAGGGTTCGCGTTGGGGAGGGTAAAGAAAAGTGGAGGACTGGGTCCTGGTCGTAACACATCCCCTCCTTGACATCACTTTCATGTGGTGCCCCCCCTCTCCTCGCTATCGCACATCGTCCCTCGCCCCCAAGGCTGCGGACTGCGCTCGTCACCTGCACAACCCGGGCAACCTCGATGAACCCCCTTCTCCGCTCCAGTGGCGTGCCTTATCACGCCTCCGCGCCTACAACAACTGGCGTGCAGAGTGGCTCCGTTCACGATCCCTCGACGCTGAGGCTCAGGCCAGTCATAAGGCCTACAGCATCTCCATCCAGGGTCCTCCCACTGGTGGCAACCATCCCCTTTGGACAGCGGCTACCATCAAACGCAAAGACAACCCGTTCACCAGACACATGGTCTCCATGGCCTTCCAGCTTGCTACTGGCCACGCCTTCATTGCGGAGTACCACGAACGGTTTTTCAAGTCCCATCTGGAGGCTGACCACCTCTGTCACTGCGATGGTGTCACCCCCGCGACATTTGCACACATTGCACTAGACTGTCCATTACACGCCCAAGCACGGACGGAATGCGACATGGACCCCGGCTCGCTGTTTGACGAGCTCACCTGGCCGCAGATTTTCAATAATCGCGCCAGAGTCACCCAGCTCCTGGAGTTTATCCAGGCCTCAAGGGCTTTCTTCAGGCCCATTCACTCACGCAGGCCCCGCGAGCCCCCTTGAGGGGTCTCTTCTGGACTTGGACTTAGTAAGGATTTTCTTTTACTTTGAATGGTCTCTTTCTCGGACGGCCACTCCACATACAATTTCCCTTAGGTTTTTCTCTTAGAGTTTTCCGCCTAGCATGTCCCTGTAGACACGGCATCTCCTGTTCATTCTCACAGTAGTTACATTGTATCCTGATGTAGCCGCGCGATTGGGCTGAGTCCTGCAAGCGTGTCAATAAAGTCGAGTTCAAAAAAAAAAAAAAAAAAAAAAACATTCGACATTATCGACGTTATCGACACTCGATGCTTATCAGTGGCTACTAAAAAACCCTTGTCCCTTTACTCTTGCTCTCTTCCCTCTTCTGTGGAACCCTACTCACTGTCTCACAATTGTACAGCAGATAAGCTATTATTAAATGAGATAAACAAACACAGTGAGAGTAAGTCGTTTTATACTACAAGAGAGAGCATGACGAAATAAAGAAGAATAGGACATTAGACATTACCTTTTTGCGACATAAATGAAGGATTGTGTTATGTGTACGGCTCTACCACGGTCGCTACAGGCGCCACTCACTCTTATTAGTACAAGCAAATTGCCGCAACAGCCCAGCCAGTTGCAGGTAGTGTTCGCTACGGGTAGGTGCAACCCGCCGGGTATGTGGTCAGGGTACATGCGGGTACGGGTCGGGGTCACATCTTCATACCCCTCATGTGACCCCTACCCGCAGACACCCAACCCTTACCCGCCAGAGCGGGTAAGCTGAAATTGGAAGGGCGGCAATGAGGGCAGCAATGCATGTGGCATTGCACCAGCCACAGAAAAACTATACAGTACATGTATTGTAGATACTGTATACAGACCCAGTGGTCCCATTGCATACAACTCAGGCTCTTCTATGTTTGGGAGCTTGGATGAAGGCCAGTTATGTAGAGACTGCTGATTTAAAGTATGCAGCATCTCAACCTGATACCAAAAACAATGAAGAATGGCCAGATGATGAATGGATTATAGCTTAAGTAGTACAGTGTTATTCTAGGCTATCAGACTTAAAATGTAAATATCTACCCTTACCCGCAGGTATACGACCCGTGGTGTACCCGTACCCGTAGTATGGCAAACCCGTACCCTTGGTGTAAGGGTCCGGGTACATATGGGTACGGGTACGGGTCCATGTGTTTTTACCCGCGGGTTACCCGTGGCGAACACTAGTTGCAGGGTCCATTCATTTTATTCAGGAAGGCCTGGGGATATGTCTCCCGCTTTCCCTGTGATTCGTGTGTGCTTCTATTGCTGCCTGGGCCTATTTCAAATAGTGATGTTCCGGCCCGGCTTGGCCCAAAAGCCGCGGCTTTGGCTCGGCCTGAGGCGGCTCCGGCTTTCCTGAAGTCTGGGCCGAGCCAAAGCCACCACAGACGGCTTGGCCCTGGCCCGGCTTGGCCCAAGCCGCGGCTTTTGGCAGAGAAAATTTTATGACATATAACTAGTAGTTATAGTTCAGCTAATCCAAATATGACTTAGTGTGTTACGTATTGCAAAGCTATATCAAAGAAAAAGTTTGAAATGCCGCGATAAACATGATCACATGACCCGAATCAACCACTTTGTGATCAGATTTCTACCGATTTTGACGATTGCTATTGCACTTGTATGTGCTGTTGAAAGCCGCGGCCTGAGCCGGCGGCTTTGGCTTTTAGTTTCTCTGAGCCGGGCCAAAGCCCTTGCTGGGCCGTCACAACGGCCTGACTTGGCCCGGCCCAAACAGGCCCGGCTTGGCCCGGCTTCCGGCTTTGAGCCGGGCCAGGCACATCACTAATTTCAAATGCTGCAAATTTCATATATCAGATTGTTCCTCCTCTCGGAAGTATCAAAACTCCTACGAACTCGTACACCAGGAGTCGGTTTCAGGTGATTTAGGCCTATCCCATTCACTATCGATAAGAGATCGGAAGCAATTCTCCTAGTGAGTATTGACTTTGCCCGGTATAGAACGAAACAGTCAGGACGGGTTACAAGTTCTCATGCTTGGGTCAACTTGAATGATATTGAACCATAGAGTCTCCCAGTCTCAGTTTTCCATCCATAAGAAAGGCCATCAGCATTATCTACACAAACCATCTCATTTATCCAACGAAGTGCTTTCAAATTGACTCCGTTCAGCGTATACTTCTTCGCCGGGTCGGCACTGCTCATTCGGGGGGGTAGACTAAGGAATCGGCTGTGATTGTCAGCCCTTACGAAGTATGCACATGCAAGCTGAGAGCGTTCTCTGTTTCTGTCACCGGGCCATCATTGCTCTGCCTCCAAGTGGTTAGCTATGAATGAGCGCTATCGCTGTGTTAGGATAACCACACAGGTATGGATGACATTTGACTGAGCGTGTCCTTCCTGCCAACTGTCTCCCTCAGCTGGATTGATTCTTGTGCAATGCTATTCAGAGTCGACAATAGCCCATGACGACTCTGAATAAGGGTGTAATGAAGGACTTAACGGGCCTGCAATAATACCTTAGATTGAATCGCAAAGGTTAAACCAGACTGTGCATGTGCTTGGGGTATACGCATGGAACCCCCGTCAAATCAAATCGAGTGATCATACCACGCGGATCGCGTCCACAGGTTCCCGGTCCCCGGTTTAGGAGGAAATGATGGCAGTAACTCATGTCGTGCCTTATCATACGTAATCTTCCAACTTTTACCAAAGCCACATCCACGAAAAAAGGTGCATAAGGTCACAGGAATCAATGATACAATTCTTATCTAAACAAGGCACATGAACTTGGTCCTTCCAATCTATTAACCACCAGCCCAACTTCACAGCTTCGAGTCATCCACAACTTGCGGACCGATCTCCTCTAATACCTGCTTCGGCAACAGTGTCACCCACCGTGTTCTCTGGATTTCTCGTCCTTTCTTTCCAAAGTATCGCTCGCTTTCGAAGGCCCATTGATCATTCGCTCGCACCCAATTTCCCAGCCCATCCACATACTGTCCCAGCTGTTCGTCCACCAACTCACTGAACCTCGGAATCTTGTTCTCGTATATATCCATGAACTTCCCTTCCAACACTTTGTGGTGTTCATAAAGCCAATCCATGGCTCCGTGAATGTCAACCTTGTTCTCATGCATCACGATGGTTACTATGTTGTAATCGCCGTCACCACGAGCCTGCTCTACGTTGTATGAAACTATGTCCTAAGTCAACCACGAGGGCGTCAGCCTTGGCAACACATTCATATTGTAAGCAGGTGTAACCTACATTTCCCAGAATAATTATGTCAGTGGCCAAAACAGATAATTCTTCGATGGCAGGATGGTGAACGACATCATCGGGGAGGTTCATTTCTAATTCGATCATTGCGAAAGATGGCGTGGTGCCAATGTTATTTCGCCTCACTTGGAGGTACTCCTGGATGGTTGGAATATGCTTGTTGATTCGATCTACTGCCTGCTGTACAACAGACTGTGTGTAAGCGCCATATGTCTCTATGAACCGTTTCTGTGAAGGAGGACTAGCTGTCTTGATCGCTAGCTCCCAAAATCTAGGCAATGCCTTCAGCACGTGTCCTCTCTCTCTCTGTAGAATGCCTTACTGCCTGGTGACCTCGCCACCTATCCATTCGTCTTTAGGGCGAGGGGTATGTGGGTTGCGGAGGGCATCCATAACGATATTGGCCATTTCCTGAACTTGATCCCCATTCGCGACATCTGAATACTCGTCGAACACGAAGAAGACGTTCATCAAGTCGCAACCAGTTCGCAAGCGTTCTTCACACGAACGGTGAGTTTAGTTTACCTTCCGGTCTGAATAGAAGCATACCTTTATTATGATAGGGATATGCAAGGGATGCGAGAAGGCCTAGCAAGAGTTCAGCTCGCTCTTAAAAGGATGTGATGGGTCATACTGAAGTCGCAACGATCATACGCGTCCTGTGCTTTCGGACTGAAGGCCTGGAAGCCTCTCAACCAGGCTGAGGAAGCTTCCTTGACGTCGATGTAGTGCGGGTTGAGTTGACGAGGCCATTTCCAAGTCTCCAATGTGTTTGGAATATGGTACCTGGTGGGCATGGTGGGTTTTTCTATCAAAATGGCGGCAATTGAAGTACGAAGAACTGGGCTGAGACCCTGATGTGAGAAGGTTGGTATTGGGCTTTTTAATTTCGTGAATCAAGTGCCATGCAGAACTGATTTCGAAGCCGGGAGATTTTACGACGCCGGGTTTTCTCGATATGTGTTCGAAGGAGATAGTGCTCAGTGCCTAGCCAGGAATATTCTGATTCTCAGTCAATCACAGACCATGCCTGCAATGGCACATGCGGTTGGATAACACGATGGAATTCTCTGTTTCAGAAAGTTTCAGAAAGGCCATTAAAGGATCGAAGCGCTCGTGCTCATGTATAACCGCTTGTCGCACTGCTATAAATGGACCCCTCTGTGATGTGGCTTAGCTTACCTTGAGCTGAGCGCAGCTGTATTGCTTATTCAGGTAAGGTAGCGGTTAAATTTCCAGTAGACATAGAAAAGGTGCATGTCTAGCCATGTGCAAAACTTGAGGTAATGTAATGAAAGAACAGCGCTCGGCCAAAAATGAGTGCCTGAACTATGGGCATCACCTGCATGACTGCATGACAAACACAAACACAACACAACACAACCGGCACCGGCTGTAGAGGGACTTAGCTACCAGGTAGCGGATATGTTCAGATCAAGTGGTCAATCTGTCGGAAATGGATCAATATGGCCAGGTCGGATCAATCGCTAAGTGTGTGGTACTAACAAGCGAGTTGTGTGTTGTGCAGTAGCACGCGGACTGTGTTTCACCTTCCTGTGAATACTTTGATACCTTACTTGATTAGACACAATCCTTTATTGTCTTGGTTACTATAAGCACACTCATTTACAGTATTTAAGGACACTCTCACTGTACGGTTCACTTCAGTTCTGACCATCACAACTGAAGTGAGTATTCTGTTATCTTATCTTTACCTATGTAGCTAACGCGCACTAGTTATAACTACCATTCTAGGTAAAGACTAATTAATATACAGTTCTGACCATCACAACTGAATTATAACTACCATTCTAGGTAGTTTGGATTATCTAACCTCAGGCTGCGTTCTTTAGGTTATGGGCCCTGGCCGTAACTGAATTAATCCAGAAGAAGATCGAATTTCATACACAAGCTTCCTTACACAGTAATTCACGCATTTTTGCATCTCCCGATAAGGCAAGCCTCTGTTCTTTTGTAGTCCTATTCCCTGGTCCCTGGAACCAGTGGATCGGTGTAGACTGGGCCCCTCACCGGGCTTCGCGCGAGCCGTGCGATGGAGCGTGGCGACGCTGAAGCACGTGTGAGCAATCCCTAATCGGGACTGGACCATTTGCGGTTCAGAGCGTACAGTTGGATACATCGGGACTTGATCGGTCTTCACGATCTGGGTCTGACAGCTCCTCTACCCAGATTGGAAATCGTCGCTTACACGCACCATGGCACCTGCGTTCACTTTCCCACCCTCTGCTGCAATCGAGATCCTAGATGGATCGAACTGGCCAGTCTGGTCAGCGCGTATGATGGCTCTGTTCCGTTTGAATGGCGTCCGGAACCACCTGCTTGAAGACAAGCCTGCTAGCCCTCCTGCTGACTGGGAGGCTACTGAAGGGGTTCTCTTAGCAATCCTCGAGCTCTATGCTCAGAAGGATGTCTGGACAGCCGTGGCAGACGACACTAAGTTTGTCACATGTAAAGCTAAATGGGACGAGCTCAAACGCGTCTATGGGGGAGTCGGTCTATGTCCGCATTCAATACTTGGTCTGCCCTCACCGGCACCGCGCTGGACGAGTCCTCCCCCATGCTCCCGCAATTGCAGAAACTCAATGATGCCCGCGTCACACTCAAGAACAACGAGATGGAGATTTCAGATCTCCAGTTCAGTTTCATCCTGATCAAGGCACTACCCGAATCGTACTCCGCCGTCGCATCCACCATTTTAGCATCCGGATCGCCAAAGGATCTTACCCCTCAGACTATCCAAGAGCGGATTCTGAATGAGGAAGGTCGTCGATCCGGTGGTTCCGCCTCACTCAACAAAGCCGCGCCCATCAAACAAAAACATGACAAGAAGAATACCAAATGTTTCTACTGTCAGAAGAAAGGGCACAAGGCTGTAGAGTGCTGGAAGAAGAAAAAGGATCTGGAGGAGAAGAAGGGATCGGAGACCGCGCAGGCCAGTAACAAGGCCGTTAACGCGCACTTAGCAGTTCAGACAGCGTCTATCGTAGAGATAGGCGATGACAATGATGATCTCCGCGTTTCCTTGTACTCGGCTGTGCGATCACGTTGGATGATGGACTCCGGCGCAACGCATCATATCACCCCAAATCGGTCTGACTTCATTCAGTATACTCCGGCGGCTGGCATTGTACGCCTGGGAGATAACTCGAATGTGCGACAAATTGGGGTTGGGACTGTGGTATTCAAGACCACTGCAGGTAGTAGAGGTTCTGAGATCACCCTAAGCAACGTGCTGCACATACCAGACGTTACAACGCGCTTCATTTCTACGCGTGCACTTGCTCAGAAGGGGGCTCAGATCTCTTTTACAGATAAGATTTTCACGATCTCAGTCCGAGACCGGACGGTAGCGCAGGGTTACCTGGAGGACAACCTATACTGGCTGGATGCCTCCATGGCTGGACTCAATGCGCACGCTCAAACGTCGCAACCTATCGACATCTGGCATCGCCGCATGGGGCATATGTCGTACAACGCCCTCAAGCGGTATCATGAATCCGTCAAGGGGATATCATTGGATGCTCCGATCGATCAACATCAGTCGCCATGCCCCGGGTGCGAGCTCGGGAAACACACGCGACTCCCTTTCAAGTCCTCTCACAAGCGATCGGACCGGCGGCTACAGATTGTTCACAGCGATCTGGCCGGCCCGATGCAGGTTCAGTCTATTCAAGGCGCGCTCTACATTGCAACATTTATCGACGACTACTCTAGACATGGTGTGGTCTACTTCCTCAGATCCAAAGATCAGTGTGCAACAGCATTTCGGAAATTCCTAGCTTGGGCTGAGACTCAATCATCGGAAAAAATGCTAGCCTTGCACTCAGATCGCGGGGGGAGTACATGTCAGGCGCGCTTAGAGCTGTACTGGACGAACGGGGGATCGAGCATAAGTTGACGATGCCGGGATCGCCGCAACAAAACGGCATAGCCGAGAGATGGAACAGGACCATCATGGACAAGGCGCGCTCTATGTTACATAGCGCTGGCCTGTCCCTTGGCTTCTGGGAGTTGGCAGTGGACACTGCAGTTCATACTTACAACAGAACTCCCACCCGAACTATAGGTTGGCGCACGCCTCACGAGCTCTGGAGTGCTGGTCACACTCCAGACGTCTCTTATTTCCGCGTCTTCGGATGCAAGGCATATGTTCATGTGCCTGAGAACAAGCGAAGAAAGCTCGATCCGAGATCAATCGAGATGACGCTTGTTGGGTATGAGCCGGGTTCTAAGGGTTACCGGCTATGGAACAAGAGTACCCGAGCAGTCGTCCTGTCGCGCGACGTGACATTCGACGAACGCTCCTTTCCTTTTCAGGACAATGGTGAGCCGTCCATTCGTTCTGATCAACCTAAGGCCCTGGAGGGGCCACTGGCCGTTACATTCCCTATGGCTGTCCCTACGCAAACTCAAGGGGAGGTCGATCCGCCAAGGACGCCATCCCCTGTTGCCACACAAACCCCAAGTTCTGGTAATACAGTCTGGGCTACCCCGCCTTCACGCCCCGCAATGCAAGAGCCCCCGCCCCGCGCGCCGCACAACCGGTTTCTCCGGACTCAGCGGACCGTTGTCCCCACTTTGGAGGACGTGCCCCCTCGGAGACTGCGAGAGAATCCTCGCAGGAATCCACGCTACTTTGGCGATGATAATGCCGAGTTAGGTGAGGATGGGCGACTCGGGCAACGTGCTCTGCTTGCGGCGGCTGCTTATAGTGATCCGCTCACATATCGGGAGGCGATGAAGTCAGACTATGCTAGCGACTGGCAGGACGCGTGCCAATATGAAATGGACGCACTAGCCAAGAATGGAACTTGGACACTGGTGGACTTACCGGCCGATCGGAAGGCTGTGAAGTCCAAGTGGGTTTTCAAGCGCAAAGCCGATGGACGCTTTCGCGCACGCTTAGTTGCTAAGGGATTCACGCAAATTCAAGGTATTGATTATGATGAAACATTTTCTCCAGTAGCCCGGTTCGAGTCTTTGAGACTACTGCTAGCGTTGGCCGCGCTAGAGGATTGGGAGATCCATCAAATGGACGTCAAGTCGGCGTTCCTGAACGGACTACTGGATGAGGAAATCTATATGGAGCAACCGGAGGGTTTCATCACATCGGGCCAGCCGAATAAGGTATGCCTACTGAAAAAGGCAATTTACGGACTCAAACAAGCCTCACGCGCATGGAACTTGCAATTCCATGGAGTTCTATTGGAGCTCGGCTTCACGCGCACATTTTCTGATGCCGGGGTATACGTGCGTCGTCGCCAAGACGGGGAGGGTACAGCAATCATAATCCTCTATGTCGACGACATCACTATCTTAGGCGATACTCTCAAGGAAGTTAACCGGATCAAGGGAATCTTATCTAAGCGCTATGAAATGACAGATCTAGGTGAGATCGACTCATATCTTGGAGTCCAGATCACACGCGACAGATCTATCAAGCGTCTGGAAATTGATCAATCACGGTACATTGGAGAGATCGTTGCACGCTTTGGGATGGCGGATGCGAACCCCGCGCGCACACCACTCCCTGCTGGGCAGATGTCCATCTGGTAAAGCACACTGAACAGGCTACTCAAACAGAAATCACATATTACCAACAAATTATTGGGAGCCTTCTGTACGTGCAAATTGGGACTCGCCCTGACATATCTTTCGCTGTAGCGCGTCTTGCGCAGTATGCAGCAAATCCTTCGCCGCAACACCTGCGACTTGCCAAATATGTGCTGGCTTATCTAAGGAGCACAGCCAACCTTAGGCTTCGCTACGATGGAGCGCGCGGAGAGGGACTTGTCGGCTACTCGGACTCCAGTCTTGGGGACCATGCCGACGATCATCATTCCACCTCGGGCTACGTCTTTTTACTTGCTGACTCATCCATCTCTTGGACCTCGCGTAAGCAGAAGACTGTCGCCCAAAGCACCACTCACACAGAGTACATGGCACTTGCCGAAGCGGCAAATCAAGCCACTTGGTACCAGAGTTTCCTCTCGGAACTCGGCTACGATGTTACAGATCCGATTCCCTTACATGGCGATAACAAAGGGGCAGTCGACTTGGCTCTCAACCCTGTGACCGGGCGAAGATCCAAACACATTGCTATCAAATTCCACGCCATTCGCGAATACGTCGAACAGGGACACATCGATCTAATCAGGACACCCACTGGAGAAATGCTAGCTGATGGATTCACAAAACCACACGCGCATACGCAACTCCAAGACTTCGTCACTGGACTAGGACTTATCTAATCCAGGATTGTCTCAATCACGGGGGGATGTCGGAAATGGATCAATATGGCCAGGTCGGATCAATCGCTAAGTGTGTGGTACTAACAAGCGAGTTGTGTGTTGTGCAGTAGCACGCGGACTGTGTTTCACCTTCCTGTGAATACTTTGATACCTTACTTGATTAGACACAATCCTTTATTGTCTTGGTTACTATAAGCACACTCATTTACAGTATTTAAGGACACTCTCACTGTACGGTTCACTTCAGTTCTGACCATCACAACTGAAGTGAGTATTCTGTTATCTTATCTTTACCTATGTAGCTAACGCGCACTAGTTATAACTACCATTCTAGGTAAAGACTAATTAATATACAGTTCTGACCATCACAACTGAATTATAACTACCATTCTAGGTAGTTTGGATTATCTAACCTCAGGCTGCGTTCTTTACAATCAGAACTGAAGCGAACGTGACGAAACAGAGAGAATAGGAAAGTGTTGTGCGTGCAGTGGTTTCGGTTTCCAATCAACCCGGTCTCTACCGGCCCGTCTCAACGATGCCTGGACCCCTCAACAAAGCTCTTTCTTTCGATCAACAACTTGGTGTTGACACAAGTCGTTGAGTGCACCAGTGCCACTGCACGGGGTCCAGGACAATACTGCCTGCTCAGGGACAATATGCAATGCACATTCATTCCTCTAAAATGGGCGTCGGTAATCAAGTCGACAATAGGATTAATGACTCGTGTGGGTGGCACGCATGTTGTTATTCTTCGCATACATCGCATCCGAGAATCCTCTCGATAACTTTACGCTTGCAGGCCCCGCGGACGCACCAGATTTATCAGCTACCTAAATAGATAGCTAAAACTCCTTCGAGGCAATACAAATATGATCATTCTTGATCCGAAGAACGCTTGCGCACTTGTTGCGACTTTATGAACTTGGTCTTCTTATTCGACGAGTGTTCAGATGTAGCGCATGAAAATGAAGCTCAGGTAATGGCCAATATCATCATGGACGCCATCCGCAACCCGCACACCTCGCGTCCCACGCGCCCCAAAGATGAATAAATCGGCGGCGAGGTCGCCAGACAGTAAGGGGCCTTAAAGAAAGCATAGGCATGTGTTGAAGTTGTTCTTATAGGTTCTGGGAGCTGGAAATCAAGACAGCTGGTCCAGGGTCACAGAAATGGTTTGTAGAGACCTTTGGCGCTTACACGCAGTCTTGTGTACAGCAGGCAGAAGACCGAACCCACAAGCATATTCGAAGCACCCAGGGGTAAATTGACGTAAGAAGAGATACCATTGGTGGTTGGGCAGCTATTTTGACTAGTGACATGATCTGGATGGCCAATGTTAGTTGCGCTTGCTTCCACTCGGCGCCAAGGCTGAAGATTTTGCGATTGACTTAGGACGTCGTTTCGTACAACATAGAGCAGGCGCGCGGTGATGACAGCCACAATATAGTAACCATTGTGATGCACCAAAGTAAAACCGACATACAAGGGGCCATAAAATGGGTTCACGAATATCAAAAAGAGCTCGGAGCAAGGTTTAGGGACATATACGAGAACGAGATTCCCAAGTTTGGTGAGCCGGTGGACGAAGAGCTGGCGCCATACTGTACGATCGCGAGACCGTATGAGTTCGTTGCGGAGAAAGGTTCCGCGAGAAGAGGGAAAGAGAAGAAGATGCTGAAGTCGTCGAAAGTGCTGATGCGCCGAAATGCTTGATATGCCGAAATGCGTCGATATGTCGAATACGTCGAAGGCTTGCTGGCTTTGGCTGTTTGCTGGCTTTTTCTGGCTTGCTGGCTTTGCTGCTGCTGGGTCCGCTGACCTTGGGCTTGTCGTCGTCGTGATGGTTGCTTTAGCACTCAAAAGGAGAAAGAGAGAGAGAGAATGACCGTAGATTGCGCTTCTGCTAGGTGATCCTACTACAAGCAAGTATGTACCTTTAAATACCTGTAGAGAGACCTAAGAGAAGGGCGGTGATGAAGTAGAATTTGTGAAGAAAGAGGTTAAAGCCTGAGAGGCGAGATGAAGGAGGCAATTAGGATGAAAAGGAATGAACGGGAAGGCGGCCCGGAACGCAAGCAGTCTAAAGATAATGTTTCGTGCTATGTATCGATCGCATTTATATCGTATCAGAGACAGTCAGAAACTAAGGTCGAATTAACGTCAGAATGTTTTATTAGCAGAAATTATAATGAAGAAAGCGAACTGGTCCAGCCAGAAGTGGTGACATTCGAGAGAGAGTGGATTGAAGGCGTGAGGAGGTAATGCGGGCCGGAGTGGATGGTTTCGGGCTCAGAGCTCACGCTATTCCTACAATACGTACATGGGCTCGGCAACTGGACGCGAGGAAACGATCAGTCGGACTATGAAAGTAAGCGATATTTTGGCAAGATGGGTCCAGAAATCCAGAAAACGAGTTCTATACTACAGTAGCTACATTGTCAAGTAGATGTAGCCGCGCGATTTGGTGCCATCCTGAAAGCGCGAATGAAACTCGATTTCAAAAAAAAAAAAAAAAAAAAAGAAAATCCAGAAAACGAGCTGGGTGACTTTATTGCCCCAGGGGCGCTCGGAAGATGTCGGCCCCTAACTTGTTTATGGCTCGAAGTTTTAATGTCATGCCAGTGCTAGTAGTACCCGTTAGAGGTTTATGTCCAGGTCCCGATTGTGTAGATGACACTGTAAGGAAGATGCGAGCGTTGGGCACGAAACCTTCGGCCGCCTCCACTCCTGGTTAACTCATTTTCTTCTCTTCGTACGAGCCCTGGACCAGAACATTTCTGATTATTTGATCTCAGTTTTAGACACTCTTTACTATACTACAAAGCGTTTAAATGCATGGTGCGAGTTTCAGGTTTTATCTTATCAGCTACATTGGACTGCCTATGCTCTGGGCCGGCTGCCCATCTATTCTCTACATTTTCTCAACTCAGTGCATTGGCCCTGTCGCCCTGTCCAAGACTATCACCTGTGGGTTCGAAAGAGGCGCAATGATGTTTTATAGATCAGATCAAATAGATTGATATTACATTCCATACTTCCAATTTCGGTAATCACCACACGCGCTTCGCACCAAATCCCCACTCACTGGGATTTTTACCTTTTTTGTGTTTCCGCCAGTGACTCCAGTGAGAACCACGCCGAGGCCCCTTGATAATTACAAAATCCACTGTAACTGACTGTGTTTCCTTCATCACCGCCTCTTTCGCCTCTAATACTGGAGAGGATCCCACACATTATTCTCTTATCGAACAATAGTTAGCTCTGCTAGGGGAATCGATCATCGACAAGCCCCCATTTATAAGCGGCACATTTCAACTTCCACCTTCCTCGTTCTCTCTCTTCTACAATTTCAAAAACGATGATGCTCACACAAACGTTGGACTTCAACCGCAGTTCCGCTAACATAACTTTCCTAGTCATATTGATCTCGCAAATGCTACTTTCTATGAGTTAGAGCAACTCTCACAAGCTTTTGGTAGGAATTAGGAAGACGTTATGGATGAGAATTACCGAAAGGCTCGCACCATGGACCCAGAATATTTCTCCGCCCAGCTAGTGCCTGAACGCATCGAACTAGTCAAGGTCATGCGTGACTACCTTCTCGAAGGAAAATACTCAAAGTGTGATATCAAAGTTGGGCTATACAAGCTCAACGTTTATGGTACTTTATCTGGGGTAGCAGATCACTGAGCCAAGCCACTATCCAGACAAGGGATCGTTCTTCAAATCCCATGTCGATACACCACGGGGAAAAAATATGTTTGGATCACTCGTCTTCCCAACCGCACATGAAGATGGCACTCTTCACCTCCGGCATCATGGTCAAGAATGGACATTCAACTCGGCCTCGGAAATTTCGGGCTTACGCACCCCGTCTATGTCTATCAGTTACATCGCTTTCTTCAGTGACGTTGAGCATGAGGTCGCGCCCGTGATATCGTGCCACCGAGTGACGTTGACGTACAACCTCTTTTTCGATGACGGCAAACCTACTTCTGAGAAGGACTCGAGTTCGGATAGCAGCTCTTACCTACCAGTTGCAGTGAAAAAGCACGTATTCCGGGCTACTCTTGAAGGTTTTCTAGAGGATCCGGAATTCCTGAAATATGGCGGAACGCTCGAATTCGGGTTGCGACACGTTTACCCGGTTTCGAATGACCGTCTCATCGACTATGTCTATCACCTACTGAAGGGGAGCGATGTAGTCATCTACGAGACCTTCAAATCCCTTGGGTTCGAGCCAAAGTTGTACCTGTATTATGAATGGAGCTCGCCGCAGAGCGACTCCATTAAGGCTTCGATCATTGACTGGGTGGTCGAGTTCGATGAGTGTGCGGAAGACACGGACGTTACAAGGGAAATCTGTAATATGGGTGGAATTGTCGTGTGGCACAAAGATCGCACTGGGTCTCGCCGGTGACGAAATTCAACCAAAAAGAGAGAGTGTATCCAACGTATGGGAACGAGATGAATTTGGAGTATGTGTACGGGGGCTTATGTCTTGTCGTTCGTATCGGCGGGGCGGGCGAAAGGCTGTCGTATCGGACAGTTGAGTAATTAACAAAAGAGCGGGAGAGAGATCCGAAGATGTCGAATCTGGAGTCGTACAATTTGGTCCCGTGAGTGACGGGTGCTTCAGGAATAGCAGATATCAGATATATTTAATTAGCTACCTGTTGTCAGTAACCAGTAACAGAATCTCATTCAAGTTCAAGCTCGTGAGAATAAAGGAAGGAAGGGAGGGCCATTATTGTTGAGTATTTGTCTTTATTTGTTGCGCCGATAACGGCTTCTTTTCAGGGGTTTGGTTTGAGTTTAAACCTTAAATAGCTGATCACAGTGACTTCGTAGTGACGCAACGTCAGTGAGATTATGACATGCATGATCAAGAGTTTTCAAATAAATAATAAATAATACACAGTCCGTCGCCTTCGCCCTCTTTTTCCCATTTCAAAGCTATGTCACCTAAAGCTGCGGGTAAAAAGCGACGGGTAAAAAAGCGACGGGTAAACAAGACGAGAATATTAAAATTGAACAGCAGTTGGCACCACTAGGGAAATCAATCGTCGACAAGCCCCCCTATATAAGCGGCACATTTCAACTTCCACCTCCCTGGTTCTCTCTCTTCTATAACATCACAAAAAATGGTGACGCTGCCAAGTAAGATGACACTAGACACTCGGGTTACAGTTTCGCTCACATACTCGTCTCAGGCGCATCAACCTCGCCAATGCCACTTTCAATGAGTTGGAGCAACTAGAAAAAGCTTGTGAACCAGCCACTTTTGGGAAGAAGAAGGAAGAGGTCATGGACGAGAATTACCGAAAGGCTCGCAAAATGGACCCAGAATATTTCTCCACCCCAATAGTGCCCGATCGCACCGAACTCGTCAAGATAGTGCGCGATTATCTTCTCGAAGGTGAATCCTCAAAGCGTGATATCAAACTCGAACTATACAAGCTCAACGTTTATGGTAATTCTCTTGACCCTCATTCCCGATTCTAGACCACTAAGTATTATTTAGGAAAGGGTTCCTTCTTTAAACCCCATGTCGATACACCACGGGGAAAAAATATGTTTGGGTCACTCGTCATTGTCTTCCCGACTGCACATGAGGGTGGCGCTCTTCACCTCCGACATCATGGTCAAGAATGGACATTCAACTCGGGTTTGGAACTCGCCGAGTTGCGCACCCCAACTATTGGCTACATCGCATTCTTCAGCGATATTGAGCACGAGGTCGCGCCGGTCATATCTGGACATCGAGTCACTTTGACATACAACCTCTATTTCGATGACAAAGAGCCTACTTCTAAGAAGGATTCGAGTCCGGAAGGCAGCTCTCATCCACCAGTTGCTGTGAATGAGCGCGCGTTCCTGGTGACTCTTGAGAGTCTTTTAGAAAATCCGGAATTCCTGGCAGACGGCGGAACGCTCGGATTCGGGTTACGACACATTTATCCAGTTTCAGAGGGACGTGACCTCAGTCACATCTACGGCTTTCTGAAAGGAAGCGACGCAGCTGTTTACCGGAGTTTCCGGACGCTTGGGTTCGAGCCGAAGCTGTACCTGTACTATGAATTGGATTGGGGCTATGACGACACGACCGAGGCTACGATCATTGACAAGGCATTCAAGGTTTTTTGTGACCTCGAGGGCGACGTCGATGTTACCAAGCAGATTATAGAGGCGGGTGGAATCCCCGTGTGGTACGAAGATAACAAGTCGGCGCACAGCGAGGTCAGGTGGGACAATCGGGAGAGGGTGCATTGGGTCACGCCGGTGACGAAATTTAACCGTCGGGAGACCTCATATGCAATGTATGGGAACGAACTCTCAATCGAAATGTTGTACGGGGACTTGTGTCTTGTCGTTCGCATTGGCAAGGCGGGAGAAAGGTTGTCGTATCCGACCGTTGCGCAGCTGAAGAAGTTAAAGTATCAGAGTGATGACGATGACTATCACGGTGACGATAACGATGACGAAGACGAAGACGAAGACGGTGGCGGTGACGAAGACGGTGATGGTGACGGTGACGAAGACGGTGATGGTGACGAAGATGGTGACGGTGACGGTGACGGTGACGAACCCGAAGATGAGAATTCTGATGTTAGTTAAACCCGCATGACGAGTGTAAGCATGTTCATGTTCATCTACTTATTACGGGTCGATGTCACACATCTGTCCAAAGGAGTTGAAAGGGGTTTAAATGCCACTTCACTCATTGGGAATCTATTATGTTTTGGATTTTTTTTACCAATGAGCCCTCAATGAAAAGGAACGATGGTGTGCATCACTGTAAGTGCAGCCATTAGGGGCGCGCCGTCCGTTTGATGGGTCACACTTGGGAAGATTACATTGCTAGAATACTAGGATGACTACACTAGACTACCCATACTAGTCATTCTAGCAATGTAATCTTCCCAAGGGTGACCCATCAAACGGACGGCGCGCAGCCCTAGCAGCCATTGCCCAGATTGTGACGAATCACGTGATGTACATACAGAGACGCTCGCTTTCTCCATCTCATGCTCATTGTCAACAACAAATGCTTGATCGGATCGGGTTCTGTACGCCCTGAGGCGCGTAGGAAAAAAAAGGATTCGTAGTCACCACGCTCGAGCATACAACGTCTAAGCTCAGTCCCATCTAGCGATCATGACGGCCACGACAGAGCTGAAGATTAAAAAGGCGTGTCACGCTAGCAGGAAATGATCCCCCAGGCCAACGGTGTCGGTTACCAGGTAAGTAAAGGAGGGGATGGAAAACATGAGAATGAGTCATAGAATTGAATCATTTTCATTTTCATCACAATATATTATATATACTACAGGCAAAAGGAAGGTATTTACTCGTATACCCAAGATCTGTGAATCCCATCTAGGTTGAGATCATCAATAAATAACGAACAACACAAATGAATTCGTGCCCCATTCAGAACCTAAATCCGCCAGTGAGGTTCATAACATTTCCAGGATCGATCACCTGCTTCAGGCTCCGTAGCCTATCCACGTTATCTCCGTACATGGCCTCCAGTGGGGTGTCGAATAATGAGTAGTTCGGATATACCACCGCATTAGTCACATTCTGACCTTCCCTCAGGGCTGCCGCCTGCAGATCGTCTGCCGCCTGACGTATTGACTGTGCCATGATCTGGTCCAAAGACGAATTCGACCACGTGAGGGCAATGCCAGATGGGAAATAGATTTGGGAACGATCGGGCGGGTAGGCGGATGGGGTGCCATGGCTAAGCAAGCCACTGGTGAACGGTTCAATCCCAGCTAATATCTGTACTTTCGGGTCAAGTTGAGTGAGGTTACGACCCCAGAACTAGCACAGAATTAGTTATCACGTAGAAGAAACGCTGCAAGATACTCGTACAATAACTTCATTAACTGAGTCGTTGATAAAGGAGGTCGAGTACTCTGTGGGTCCGAACGCGCAATAGAGGCCACTTGGATGAGTGTCAAATGAGAACCGACTTCAATACACAAAGTCCTAAATATCGCTCACCGCACGTCAGAAGGTATCGTTGTGGAGACTTGGCTCTTAACAAGATCCGGGAACGACCTCGTGGACAAGTCTCTTTGAATAGCTGGGATGTTGATAAAATCATCGAAAATTCCTGGCGGAGGCACGGGACCGTCGTAGAATACCGAAGTAGTCGTAAGAACCTATAGAGTGCACAAACATTCAATCCTGGCTGCCACCACAAGTGATGATGTCTGGACGCACATCTCCAGAAATGTAAGCAAACGTGGAAAGAATAGCAGCCTTCGGATCTGTCACATTTGCAAACTTTGCGATTGCATTTTTGGACGCTTCTAACTGATCCGTTCCCCACGTAACGATACCACCCTAAATTCGACAGCGCGTGAAAACCCATACCACCAAAATAGTAAAAGCGAACTAACCCAGACTTCCCCTTGTGGAAACGACTTGAGTGTGAATTTGGTCACAATACCCTGGAGAACAACAATGACATAAAGTTCGTATTGTTTAGATTTCGTATTGGCTTACAAAGTTGTTGCCACCACCCTAGAGATTGAGAAAGTCAGACTAGAAAACTAGGACCATGATTGCCTCCGCTTACCCTCAGACCGAACCACAGGTCGTCATTGTCTGCTGTCACCGTTGTAATTGTCCCATTCGGCAACACAAGGTCGTAGGCCACCACATTGTCAATTCCAAGTCCATATTGGTTGGCTATGTAAGAGTATCCTGTATAACCACGCATCATATGAGCAACCCTTCCTATGGATGCGGGGAATTACCACATACCACCACCAAGTAATAATCCACCAACGCCAACACCAGGTATGCGTCCACCGGCCACAGTCAAATTAAATGCGGATAGTTGCTCATAGACGTTGTCCCACGTCAGGCCAGGCCCGACTTCAACCGTGCCGGCGTCAGTGTTGACATTGATGGCGTTGAAACGTGTCATGGCGATCTGAACGCCAGGAGTGGACGAGAACCCAGGGTTACCGGTATGTCCACCGCCCTTGACCGCAAATGGCGTGCGCGTCTGTCCAACGATTTTCAACTGTGACGTCGGTCAACATCGTGTGGTAAAGAGGTTTCGACAATAATTCCACGCACGATCACGCTCACGTCCTCCGCTGAACCAGGTTCAACAGAACATGCAGAAGCTTGAGTGGCCGAAAAGAACTCGTGCTGGTTGTCGGAAGTATATTGAGGTGCGGCTTTTCCCCCAGGCGAACGTCAGAGTGTGAAGGTGTGTTGTTGACGAAAGCGTAGATTACTTACAGGGGGGGAAGACTTGTGACCCGTTCGACACTGCTGAGGCAATTTGGTTGCAGACAGCTTGGAAGTCTCCGGGGCTCGAGTCTCTCATTGAGAGTCCAGGAAGGCCATTGACGAGCGGCGTGCTCAAGAAAGCGAAGGCAAATGGGGTCCAAAACATGGTGTTCAAGTCACTGCTGGGTGCAATTGTGTGTCTGTACTGGAGCCCTTTTTATACGCTGCTGATCCCAAGCCATGTCATCGTTCCTGTGGCGAGGAGAGCAATCTCTGCTCTTCCAGCAAGGACAGAAGTCTTTGCAAGTCATTTACTAAATTGAGCTTGGCGAGATGACAGCTAACCCTGCAACAGTATCCGGATGCCAGCACTGACTGACACAATCCCGCTATGGCACGCATAGCAAACAAGGGCCATCATAATGAAGTAAAGAGGCGGAGGCGATTGAAACTGGACATTGGGATTCAATTCAAGTTTTGGCGCTTACCCTCAACTAACCAATACAGTTGGTTCTATTTCCAGGACTGACCCTCTCCCCCTCCCTTTTTCCGAGTTATGGGTTCCCAAGGACAGGCGCCTTTCCATAGATTTGCCCTTAGACTATGTCAGCGGACTTAGCACCCCGGGACTCCGAGAGTAAACGTGATGACAGTGACGATGACTTTGAGCTCTCCAGTTCCCCGCCACCCCTGCCCCAGGTTATCTGATAGCTTTCCAACCTCTTGCACCTATTGACAGATCCTAACTCCAGATTTCATGCCGGACCAATGTGGCCCAGCCGTTGCATGACCAGGAAAGGACAACAGCAGCAAGCGAACACGATGGCGGTAGCAGACAAACAAAGTCACAAAGTCACAAAGTCACAATCAACGGTTTGTCTTGAAACCATCACCGCGCAAAGGTGCAAACTTTCAACATGACCATACTGAATGGGGAATGGGAAAGAACAGTGGTCTGTGGAGCATGTTGTGGGAGGTGGAAAGAACGATAGAAGGTGAAACTCAAACTGTGCCTGCGTCCCTGGTTTCCAGGGTTGAGCTTCCTCGGCTACGGTCAATAGCCTTTTGATCCCCGCGAATAGTCAAATGCGTCCCGAACTTCCGTACTACCTCCAATCAACAATCAAATCCTCTGTAACAATTGAATAGGTAGGCCTCTGAAGGTAGTGCTTCTCGCCTTCTTCCAGGCTTCTCTTTTTCTTTCTTTTTGAAGTCAAATTTATTACACGCGTTTCCTCCAAGCTCAAATTCATTCTACACCGGCCGGCTGCACTCCCAAGTTTTAAGGTGGCTGTTGGATGCTCTGAATTTTACCTAACGCTCATTACAATGGCGCCGAAGTCTATGGTGCCGAAGTCTACAGTTCGATCATACACCAATGCCTCCCCTAGCTGTTCCTGTCCCTCCCATCACAGCTTAAGGCGGCCATCACACCTCAGTTGGCGGTCGATCTCACCTCCGAGTCCCCTCCTCCAGGTTCATTAACCCATCTCGATCAAAAGATCGAAACGGGGTGTTTTAACAAGTCGGTCAGATAATATTACATCCAGTTCCGCAACGCAGTTGATATTACATCCAGTTCCGCAACGCAGTTGGTGACACCACACCATCACGCCCTTTACAATTTCGATTTGACTGGGCCCGCATCTGGTAGGAAGCGGCGAAGAGCTGGCAAAACTCCTGTCATCAGGCACCGGTAAATGTGACTTCAGAGTGACCATTTTCACGCAATATGAAAAGAGCATCAGAAGCGAAGGAAAACTGCTGCAATAAATAGTATTCATCGAGTTGAGGAGCATCCACAATTCAATTTACTGTCAACGAAGGCGCCCGTGCAACCACAGTGGTTAGCCCACAATATGTTGGTGACTCCAAGATGCACATGTTACAAGTCTATGATGGCGCTGTCCAGGTTAAATTGTGTTCACTAGATGACTCTAAAATGTTGAAAGTGGGTTTCGTTGCTGATTAGATAGTAGATAGCGTAGTATATGGTCATATATACATTTTTCGTGAGAGCATAACGTTTTATGAAAAATATTGTAGGTGTGATCATGGATGAAAGTACTGTGACTAACGAGTGCATCAGGAAAATTACATTTGCTAGAATGACTAGAATGACGAGAGATGCCCTGGTAGACTGTCTATTATGGTAAACATTACTATTATGGGTAGTCTATCAGGGCATTTCTAGTCATTCTAGTCATGCTAGCAGATGTAATTTTCCTGATGTGGCGAGTGCAGATATTGTTGACTCCTGAACCTCACCGTCCCTGACAGGTTTTCCTCGCTCGGCCTCAGAAGGCGATGTCTGTTACTGTTACTTGGGGTCAAAGAGATGCAGGGAATTCGCTCCCTGCATGTGAATTGACCCTATGTGCCAACGCGCCACCCATCTCCGCAGTCATGGAGGTATTCGTCCACAAGTCACTGTGTCTGTATCGACCTATCCATTCCATATAGGGCTGCGCGCTGTACCCGTACCTCACGATATGGACGGGTCCGTAGTACGGTTGCCGTACCTGTGCCGTACCAGCTCAAGTCAATCATCGAGACGGACGGTGGACGGGCACGGAAAATGCCGTCCAAACCGTCAAAAAAACGGCCGTCGACGGCATTGACTGAATGAACTTTAATCTCGTCATTAGCCGCTCCCAGGGCCCTCACTATAGTCTCTTTACCTATTTAGATAGCAGATAAGATGTGGTAAGTATTTAGTCTACCTTGTTTCTCCCTCCTGGGTTTTACTCTATGGCTCTCATGTCGACTCCTTCTTTGTCCTCATAGTAGTTACATTGTCCCTAGATGTAGCCACGCGGTTTGGGTGCCACCCTGAAAGCGCGTACTGAAACTCGATTTAAAAAAGAAAAAAATGATGTGGTAAAGATAAGAGATAAGATAAACTAACTAATACTCACTTCAGTTTATGTGGTCAAAACTGAAGTGAATGCGTACAGAGTAGTGGAATGTCTCTGAATCAGTTATCTGGCGTCTTTGGATTATCTTATCACAATCATTAGATCGAGTCCACCCAGGAGCCCGGCTGTCCAGTCCCCAACAATCCGGTCGCTACCGGCCTGTCTATGGAGTTAGATTAGATTAGTGGATGATCTCCCTGGCGGATTTTGGTCTGCCATACTTGGCTTCGGGGATCGCCTTGTGCGAGCCCGAAGAGAATTTTTGGACGCCCCCTTTGGGGGCATGTTTCAGTCTTGTTTTTGCCATGATTCTTTGTGATGATATACTTACGATTACACTCCTGTCCCACCCTCCTTGTTATTGAGGGTCTCACCACCAGTCTAGAATGTTCGCGTGCGAAAGCAAACGCGACGCCTTTTGTGTTTATTGGTCTCAGATTACTTACCATCTCAATCCATCATGTAGATTGTGAAGCATTAAACTACATAAAAGGGGCTGTAGAATAGCCCCTAGAATTTATCCTGTTCGAGAAACGTCCCCGTCTGTCGCTTCATCGCCCTAAAACTCTTGCTCTTGCCACCCCGCTCGACTTTCTATTCTCTCTACTCCTTCCATTGCACCATCCGTATTGCGCAATCCGTATTCTGACTGACAAGAAACACTGATGGCCTTTCTTATGGATGGAAAACTGAGACTGTGAGACTCTATGGTTCAATATCATTGACCCAAGCATGACTGTTCCGTTCTATACCGTACGGATCTAATCCGCGGCCAGTGCGAGGAAAAGTGTTCCCGAGAGGAGAGAGGTAGAAGAGAGCGTAGAAGGTGTCCCAGAGATAACTAAGACTTCGAAGGAGGATGTATCGTGCTTGAACTGATGCGAATCTACTGCTTGCTGGTTCCGTTTGACCTTGAGCTCGATGTCGTCAAGAAGTTCTTTAGCACACAAAAAAAGATAGAGAAAGGGGGAGAAATGCTGTTTGATTTCTGCTTCTGTTGGCTCACTGGCTGGTCTACTACAAGCATTGTATGTACCCTTATATACTTGCAGAGAGACCTAGTTATGAAGCAGAAAGAGGGTGAATTAGGATTGAAAGGAGACAAGTGAGATGAAGCCAGGCAATAAAGGCGGAGAGGTGTAGACGGAGAGGTAGAAACCTGGCATTTAAGACAGGGAGGTAGTGAAACTGGTGTAAGGAATGGACGGGCATGTGGCCCGGAATGAAAATGATAAGATATTCTTATAAGTGGTGCTCTAATTCAGGAGAGGCGATAGCTGGCTGTTTCATGCTCAACGCCCGAGCCATCCTTACAATAGCCGGCAAGGTCAATACTCACTAGGAGAATTGCTTCCGATGGTTGGCAGTTAAAATGCATCTCTTATCGATAGTGAATGGGATAGGTCTAAATCACCTGAAACCGACTCCTGGTGTACGAGTTCGTAGGGGTTTTGATACTTCCGAGAGGCTGAACAATCCGATATATGAAATTTGCAGCATTTGAAATAGGCCCAAGCAGCAATAGAAGCACACACACGAATCACAGGGAAAGTGGGAGACATATCTCCAGGTCTTCCTGAATAGAATGAATGGACCCTGAAACTGGCTGGGCTGTTGCGGCAATTTGCTTGTACTTGTAAGAGTGAGTGGCGCCTGTTGAGATGTGACAGTAGCTACCGGGTCAATCGGGGAACAAGACAGCCGGTTTGGGTGGTAGCGCCATACACATAACACACTCCACTCCTTCATTTATGTCGCAAAAATATAATGTCTAATGTCCTATTCTTCTTTATTTCGTCATGCTCTCTTTTGTAGTATAAAACGACTTACTCTCACTGTGTTTTTTTATCTTATTTAATAATGGCTTATCTGCTGTACGATCGTGAGGCAGAAGAGGAAAGAGAGCAAGAGTAAAGGGACAAGGGTTTTTTTAGTAGCCATTGATAAGCATCGAGTGTCGATAACGTCGATAATGTCGAATGTGTCGATGAGGCCAAAATGCTTCGAATGAGCTGATACGTCAAATATGGCGGATACGTTCGAAAACCTTTGAGGTTTAGTATCCCTACCACTTTGTTTACTCAGGAATTCATTATTTTTCACTGTCTTCATCATCGGAACACCCGATCCCCTATCCATTGACCTACGCAGGTAACAGCCGTTACAGCATGAGTTCTTGAATGCTTCCAAGGGAGTTCGGATACTAAGATCTAGAGTGCCCAAAAAAACCATGCGAGTGCGTATACCATTATGGACTGTGGTCCATGACCAAGTAGTATCAAGAAAACCTTTCATCGTTTCCGGTCTTGCTGGACCTTTACAAGACGTTGTATATCTTGTGTCATCGCCTTACTGCTGTATTACCCTCCCTCTAAGAGACATATCCACCATTTGGGAACTGCATGCCAATTCCCGCCAACACAATACCATTATAATTTGTGCATAAACGATATTATCTACCCAAGTATATTTATTATCCTTTACTTTTGTTCATACGCAACCTCAGTACTAGCGATGGGGTTCATTTTTTCAGCGCCAAGGAAGTTATTTGGCTTGGCATTGAATATACGAGTGCACGCCCCCACGGAATAAGGGTAGCGCGCAATGTGAATCAGACAAGCGGGTGTAGAACTGGGAAGGGATATAAAATGAGAACTGGTCGTAGTAAAATTAAGATGGCGCTCGTTGGCCAGGAGGATGGCTGAGATGTCCACGAATGGCAGAGGGCGTGTCATGATAGCGAACAGGAAAGCGAGGGTTGCGAATATTTCTGTCCTGGACCAGAATGTACGCTTAATAAACAAGCCCATCGGAATTGGGGTCACTGGTCATGGTCTGGCTTCTTGCCGATACCATAACGAATTGACCAGGTTGAGGGTAAAGTCGGAATGAGGGTCATTCACAGACTTAAAAACAGCTTCATGATGCGTTAAACAAGCTCCTCATCCCGCCCTCTCATCCAAACTCTCATCACTCACTGTATTTTAATACCGGACCCTCGACCATGTCCAATAAATACTATCTCCCCGACACCTTGAAGAACTGGAAATGGCCTCGTCAAATCAGTCCTGACCACGTTGAGGTCAGGGCAGCATCCGCAGAGTGGTTGAGAAGCCTTAAGGCTTTCAGCCCCAGAGCTCAGGACGCCTTTGATCGCTGCGAATTCAGTAAGAGCCAGGACCACCCATTTTTTGACCGGTTCATGGGCTCAACTCCTGCCAGGTCTTCTTGCATGCATGACGTACCCATTTCACGACAAAGGTAGGTCAATGTCGATCGAGACCAAATTATCATGCATGCTAACTCTTTACCTAAAGCACGCCTGCGGACCGGTTGCGACTTTATGAACATGGTCTTCGTGTTTGACGAGTATACAGATAGGGCGACCGCGGAAGAAGCTCAGGTTTATGCAGACATCGCTATGGACGCCCTACGCAACCCGCACGTCCCTCGTCCCAAAGGTGAATGGATCGGCGGCGAGGTCACCAGACAGTAAGGCATATAAGAAAGTGCGAGGATACGTGTTGAAGGTATTCATTTAGGTACTGGGAGCTGGCTGTCAAGACGGCTAGTCCCGGATCACAGAAACGGTTCATAGCCAGCTTCGACGCTTTCTCAAAAGAACTTGTAAAGCAGGCAGCAGATAGAAACCGCGGGCATATTCGAAACATCGAGGAGTACATTGAAGCAAGAAGAGAAACCATTGGTGGCGCGCCAGCTTTTGCGCTCGTCGAATTAGGAATGAACCTCCCCGATGAGGCTGTTAACCACCCTGTCATTGAGGAATTATCAATGTTGGCTACCGACATGATTTGGGTGGCCAATGTAGGTTGCACCTGCTTCCATTGGGTCCCAAGTCTGACAAACTTGCGCTTGACTTAGGATATGTCCTCATATAACATAGAGCAGTCTCGCGGGGACGCCGACCACAATATAATAACGGTTGTCATGCAGGAGAAGAAGACTGACGTCCAAGGGGCCATGGATTGGGTTGGCGAACATCATAAGAAGCTGGAAGCGAGGTTTATGGAGATATACGAGAACGATATTCCGAAGTTTGGTGAGCCAGTGGACTCGGAGCTGGCGCAATATGTGGACGGGTTCGCTATCTGGGTGAGGGGAATGATCAGTGGAACTTTGAAAGTGGGCGATACTTTGGAAGTAAAGCGCAAGAGATCCAGAAGACGCGGTGTGCGACTTTGTTGCCGAAGGCGCGCGCAGAGGACTACGACGTCGGCCCCCAGCATGTTGATGACTCCAAGTTGTAAGGTCGTGGGCACGCTCCAAGTCTATGGGCCCGAAAACCTAAAGGCGGGTTTAACTACAGACTGGATATCACAGAATATAGAATATGGCCATATCCACCTTTTTGTTTTATGGAATGAGAATGATAACTTGTTATAAAAACGGCTGTGATCATAATAGTTGTTTGAAAGCCGTCAACATGGAAGCCTGAGCGGGGCCCCAATTTTCTATGGGCCAGGTGCCGCTGAGGTTTCTTCTCACAGGAAATCAGCCCGGCCCTTACGTAACACGCCACTGTAAAAGATAGCTTGCCCGAAGCCATCTACCTCGGCCCGCTCCGGCCCGCCTTACCTTCTCACGCCTTCAACCCTTTCTCTCGAATGTCACCACTTCTGGCTGGACCAGTTTGCTCTCTTCATTAAAAGTTCTGCTAATAAAGATTCTGACATCAATTTGACCTTGGTTTCGTCTTTGATACGGTACAAATGCGATCGATACATAGCACGAAACATTATCTTTAGACTATTTGCGTTCTGGGCCGCCTGCTCGTTCATTCCTTTTCATCCGGTTTTGTCTTTATTGCCCTCTCTTTCATCTCGCCTCTCAGGCTTTAACCTCTTTCTTCATAAATTCTACTTCATCACTACACTTCTCTTAGGTCTCTCTACAGGTATTTAAAGGTACATACTTGCTTGTAGTAGGATCACCTAGCAGAAGCGCAATCTACGGTCATTCTCTCTCTCTCTTTCTCCTTTTGAGTGCTAAGCAACCATCACGACGACGACAAGCACAAGGTCAGCGGACCCAGCAGCAGAAAAGCCAGCAAAGCCAGCAAACCAGCAAAGCCAGCAAAAACCAGCAAACCAGCAAATCAGCAAACCAGCAAAAAGCCAGCAAAAACAGCCAAAGCCAGCAAGCCTTTGACGTATTTGACATATCAACACATTTCAGCCTATCAAGCATTTCGGCACATCAGCACTTTCGACGACTTCAGCATCTTATTCTCTTTCCCTCTTCTCGCGGAACCTTTCTCCGCAATGAACTCATACGGTCTCGCGATCGTACAATAGTGTAAAACCCGAGAGGGAAAAAACAAAGTAAAGTTCTAAGTTAAAGAGGCCGTAGGGGAAACCAGAGACCGTTCAGGAACTCTCCCCCACCACTGACATCCCTAAAGTGGCAATATTGTCACACCACTGTGACTTGTAATAATATTTATTTTAAAAAGGAAAGTTATCAACAAAATATCATTACAAATCAGTTGGAATAAGATCAGATAAGAATTAGATAAGAACTTTGGTGTTCTCGTGCATTCTCACTACTCTATGTCTAGCTATTTTATGACTTTTATTGTGTATCATATGTTCTCATCAGAATGTGTGGGTCTAGAGCAGTAGAAAATTTGTAGCAGAGGGAGTGTTATTGTCCATTGCATGGACAGGAGGAGGGAGGATGTTAAGCATTTTCACTATTAGGTTTTTTTTTTTTTTGATCAATTTTATTCGCGCTTCAAAGCCTTGCTCAAATCACGCGGCTACTACCAGTACATAGTAACCACTGTTGTGAACATGAGAGAAGGGTGGGAACCACCATGTGCAAAACCTCTTGGTAGAGGGAAACAAAAGAGACAGTGTGTAATAGAGAAGGAGTGGAGAGGGGAAGAGAGCCCGTGTGTTGGAGAAGAAAGGTGAACTTACCCATACTACCCAATGTCACCAACCCAGACTTAATCCAGCTCGCGAGGTCGTCTCACCGAAGGAGGCCTTGTGAAGGCCCGCGTCTCCTGGATGAAGGTGAGGGGGGTGAGGTCATCGCATGAGCAGAGCCGGTCTTTCACTATTAGGTTGAAAATGTTGTCTACATGTCACATGACTTTGATTTGTAATGATATTTACGATAACTTCCTTTTAAAATAGATATTATTACAAATCACAGTCGTGTGACAAGATTACCACTTTAGGGATGTCAGCGGTGGGTGAGCACCCCTGACCAAAAAATTAATTGTTCTAGCCCAAGGCTAGAACTTTTGACGACTGTGGTGCGCTTTTGCGCTCCTCCAGGTCACCTATGGATCGTAATCCATCATGGTTGTCTGACAGGTATTCGTAACACGCAAGGTCAATCGGCACCATTGGTACCGTCATCAGTAACATCCAGCACGATCCTACTCTCACCGACTTCATTGCGTCGCGCAGGCTCCCCTCTTTCCTCCTCTCTGCTCTCTGCTCACCTTACTCTTTAGGGAACACACTTTTCTTCCCACTCGCCGCGGATTGGATCTGTACAACACAAGCACCTTTAGGGCAACAGCGGCACAGAATGTAGGGGAGCACGCATACATGACATTCCCCCATCGGATGAGGATGGCGCGAATTTTGCATTCTGGAAGTTCAGAGCCAAAGTCATATTGGAGCTTTCTAATTTATGATCAGTTGTAGACGGATTAGAGCCTAGGCCAGACGCCAAAGCAACAGCTGAGGAGCACAGAGAATGGGCCCTCAAAGATTGTGAGGAATGCGCTCGAATCACATTGTCACTAAAGGACAAGCCACTGAGCTCAGTCCTGTATGCCAAAACGGCCAAGGAGTGCTGAAATAACCTGTCAGTTCGCTGTGAAGGGAAAGGCGAGCAAAAGGTAGTCTACCTCAGTAACAACGCCTTCCGCACCACCCTCGTGGACACAGAACCCCTAGAGGTCACCATCATTGTCTCCTTACCAGCCTCTCTATCCACCCTCAAAACCATACTTTCCTCGTCATCCCCAACTACTACTCACCACTGAGCATGTCAGGTCACAAGTCATCCTTGGCGAACAGCAGCGTGTCCAAGAATCGGGCCTTGGTGCAACTGTTTACTTCACGCGCTCAGGCAATGCAGCTGAAAAGGGGAAATGAAAATCTGATGGGGAAAACCCAAAGAAGCACTGCACTCACTGCAAAAAGCGTGTGTATTTGGTGGAAGAATGCTGGAAATTATAGAAGGAGAACAAGGTGAAAGCAAATAATGTTGGGGGAAACGCACCTAGGCACTTTAATGCCAACACTGCAGCAAAGGTCACAGCAATGGATGGCGAGGCAACACAGGAGGATAGATAACCCCATACCCCTACTCAAAGTGCTACAAGCATTTTCAGCACGCATCAATCTCGAGCAGCGATGGATCATCGATTCAGGGGCATCATGTACTATGTGCTCCCATCGAAACTGGTTCTTCCAGTTCCAGCCTCTCACAAACCCAGTAAAAATTGTTCTTGGTGACAGTAGTTTGATCCTTGACACAGGAATTGGGCGCATCCACGTCCGGATGAGGGCCAATGGGATAGTGGAGTGACGCAATTCTCAGGGATGTCCTGTATTTCCCAGAGTTGCACGGAAACCTCCTATCCGTTGCCCAAATTACTAGCTATGGAGCCGACGTTCGCTTTGGTGTAAGGATGGCTCGGGCGTTGAGCATGAAACCTCCATCTATCGCCTCTCCCCTCTTTCATTACAAACCCTGAATTAGAGCACTTATGATCTAGTTCCGTATATTATCTTTTATCAGTACATTTGCATTCCGGGCCACATGCCCGTCCATTCCTTACACAGTTTCACTACCTCCCCGTCTTAATTGCCAGGTTTCTACCTCCCCGTCTACATCATCTCCGCCTTTATTGCCTGGCATCATCTCACCTTATCTTCTTTCAACCCTAATTCACCCTCTTTCTGCTTCATAACTCAGTCTCTCTGCAAGTATATAAAGGTACATACAATGCTTGTAGTAGACCAGCCAGTGAGCCAACAGAAGCAGAAATCAATCGGCATTTCTCCCCTTTCTTTATCTTTCATTTGTGTGCTAAAGAACTTCTTGACGACATCGAGCGCAAGGTCAAATGGAACCAGCAAGCAGTAGATTCGCATCAGTTCAAAGCACGACGCACCCTCCTTCGAAGTCTAGTTATCCTTGGGACTCTTTCTGCGCGCTCTCCCTCTCTTCTTTACCTCTCTCACCATTCAGGGCAAACTTTGCCTCGCACTCACTGCGGATTGGATCCGTACATTGGCAAGGATACCTGTCAACTATACAGTCAGTCTGGACACTAAGCTGTGAGGGATGCCTTAAGGGCAGCCCCTACATCATGGACGCGCATACAGCAGTACCGGAGACAGTCCACATCGCACAAATGGAAGCCTTCCCAGCTGAAGGCAGCGAAGCGCTAGTCCCGGACATGACGTTGCATTAGTTGCACAAAGCTCAGTGGCCGAAGCCGATTTACACACCCGGCACCGCCGACTTGGGCACCTCAACATCGACGCCGACGCTATTCTCCATATGGTAGAAAGGGCGTGGAAAAAGCCATGGCAAAGACGAGTCCCCGTTTGTGAGCCGTGCCACAAGGGGAAGCAGTCACGCGCCGAAATCCAAAAGGAGACAGAGACCAAATCCACCCAAGTCCTAGGGCGGGTCTTCTCAGATGATTTATGTGGCACCAAGGCTTCAAGTACTTTGTACTTTGTATAAACACCCACAAGACTCACTACTTAAATAAGTAGCTTGCTTATCTATCTGACTAAACTCAGCTGCTCTCATCAAGTTGGGCCACTACGGTACGTAGTTAAGCCCCCCTTCACAATTTCCCAACATATGCCGTTAATGAGTGGTGACCCACACCCACACCGACTTCTTGGAGTCCTCAGAATGTCTTGATCGGCTAACCAAAAAAGACGTACATACATCTCATGCCCCTCTGCCGTGGGAAATGCCGTCTAAGTGTGGGAGTATTATGAGAAGCGATAATGCATGAGGGGCTTGAAAGCTCCCAAGGGAGTTCGGAAACCAAGATCTAGAGTGCCCAAAAAAACCATGCGAGTGCGTATACCATTATGGACTGTGGTCCATGACCAAGTAGTATCAAGAAAACCTTTCATCGTTTCCGGTCTTGCTGGACCTTTACAAGACGTCGTATATCTTGTGCCGTCACCTTACTGCTGTATTACCCTCCCTCCAAGAAACGTACCCACCATTTGGGAGCTGCATGCCAATGCCTGCCAACACAATACCATTATAATTTGTGCATAAACGATATTATCTACCCAAGTATATTTATTATCCTTTACTTTTGTTCATACGCAACCTCAGTACTAGCGATGGGGTTCATTTTTTCAGCGCCAAGTTATTTGGCTTGGCATTGAATATACGAGTGCACGACCTTACGGAATGAGGGTAGCGCGCAGTGTGAATCACACGAGCCGGTGCAGAACTGGGAAGAGATACAAAATGAGAACTGGTCGTAGTAAAATTAAAATGGCGCTCGTTGGCCAGGAGGATAGCTGAGACTTGAGAGGATATAGCTGACGGTAATGAAAGCCATTCAATGCAGATGCCGTCTTGAATAAAACTTACCTTCAGTTGTTGATATCATCCGAGATAAATGTTTTTTTCAAGTCTGCATAATTGAAGTCATGGATGCTGGGATTAAACCTGAGGTGAAGGGAAAAGCCTAAAAGAGATACTGGGGGTATAAACAAGATGGTAGGGGAACCTTAAGACAATGTTAAGACAGTTATGGCATGGTAGTATGTTAGATATCCACGAATAGTGGAGGGCGTGTCATGGTGGCGAGCGGGAAAGCGAGCTTAGAAGTCAGGGTTACGGATACTTCTGTCCTGGACCAGAATGTACGCTTAACAGACAAGCCCATCGGAATTGGAAATGAATCGAAACCGGAGTCAATAGTCACGGTCTGGTTTCTGCACGTTTGCCGATACCACGATGAGTTGATCAGTTTGAAAGTAAAGTCGGAATGAGGGTCATTCACAGACTTAAAAACAGCTTCATGATGCGTTAAACAAGCTCCTCATCCCGCCCTCTCATCCAAACTCTCATCACTCACTGTATTTTAATACCGGACCCTCGACCATGTCCAACAAATACTATCTCCCCGACACCTTGAAGAACTGGAAATGGCCTCGTCAAATCAGCCCCGACCACGTTGAGGTCAGGGCAGCATCCGCAGAGTGGTTGAGAAGCCTTAAGGCTTTCAGCCCCAGAGCTCAGGACGCCTTTGATCGCTGCGAATTCAGTAAGAACCAGGACCACCCATTTTTTGACCAGTTCATGGGCTCAACTCCTGCCAGGTCTTCTTGCATGCATGACGTACCCATTTCACGACAAAGGTAGGTCAATGTCGACCGAGACCAAGTAATCGTGCATGCTAACTCTTTACCTGAAGCACGCCTGCGGACCGGTTGCGATTTTATGAACATGGTCTTCGTGTTTGACGAGTATACAGATAGGGCGACCGCGGAAGAAGCTCAGGTTTATGCAGACATCGCTATGGACGCCCTACGCAACCCGCACGTCCCTCGTCCCAAAGGTGAATGGATCGGCGGCGAGGTCACTAGACAGTAAGGCATATAAGAGAGTGCGAGGACACGTGTTGAAGGTATTCATTTAGGTACTGGGAGCTGGCTGTCAAGACGGCTAGTCCCGGATCACAGAAACGGTTCATAGCCAGCTTCGACGCTTTCTCAAAAGAGCTTGTAAAGCAGGCAGCAGATAGAAACCGCGGGCATATTCGAAACATCGAGGAGTACATTGAAGCGAGAAGAGAAACCATTGGTGGCGCGCCAGCTTTTGCGCTCGTCGAATTAGGAATGAACCTCCCCGATGAGGCTGTTAACCACCCTGTCATTGAGGAATTATCAATGTTGGCTACCGACATGATTTGGGTGGCCAATGTAGGTTGCACCTGCTTCCATTGGGTCCCAAGTCTGACAAACTTGCGCTTGACTTAGGATATGTCCTCATATAACATAGAGCAGTCTCGCGGGGACGCCGACCACAATATAATAACGGTTGTCATGCAGGAGAAGAAGACCGACGTCCAAGGGGCCATGGATTGGGTTGGCGAACACCATAAGAAGCTGGAAGCGAAGTTTATGAAGATATACGAGAATGATATTCCGAAGTTTGGTGAGCCAGTGGACTCGGAGCTGGCGCAATATGTGGACGGGTTCGCTATCTGGGTGAGAGGGAATGATCAGTGGAACTTTGAAAGTGGGCGATACTTTGGAAGTAAAGCGCAAGAGATCCAGAAGACGCGGTGTGCGACTTTGTTGCCGAAGGCGCGCGCAGAGGATTACGACGTCGGCCCCCAGCATGTTGATGACTCCAAGTTGTAAAGTCGTGGGGATGCTCCAAGTCTATGGGCCCGAAACCTAAAGGCGGGTTTAACTACAGACTGGATGTCATAGAATATAGAATATGGCCATATCCACCTTTTCTTTTATGGAATGAGAATGATAACTTGCTATAAAAACGGCTGTGATCATAATAGTTGTTTGGAAGCCGTCAACATGAAAGCCTTGAGCGGGGCCCCAATTTTGGCCAGGTGCCGCTGAGGTTCCCCAGGAAATCGGCCACACAGCCACGGCTGGTAGCCATCCACCTCGGCCCGTTACGGTCCGCTTTTCCTTCTCACGCCTTCAACCCACTTTTCCCGAATGTCACTACTCACTCTCTTTCATTAAAAAGTTCTGATAATAAAATTTCTGACATTAATTCGACTTTAGTTTCGGACTGACTGATACAGTACAAATCTGATTGATGATGCATAGCACGAAACAAATTATTTAGCATCTTTCATTCCGGGCCGCCTGTCCGTTCATTCTCACTTTCATCTCGCTCTCGCCTCTCACGGCTTTAACCTTTTTCTCCCTAAATTCTACTTCATAACCGCACTTCTCTTAGGTCTCTCTACAGGTATATGAATGTACATACTTTGCTTGTAGTAGGATCAGCCAGCAAAAGCAGACCAAAAATGGCTATTCTCTCTGTCTCACTTTCTCTTCTCTTGAGTACTAAAGCAACTATCTCGACGACGACAAGCACAAGGTCAAACGGAAACAGCAGCAACGAGCCAGCAAAATCTTCGACATATTCGGCATATCAGCACATTCGGCGCATCTAGCATTTTCGAC
This sequence comes from Multifurca ochricompacta, assembly GCA_022496185.1. Taxonomy (NCBI): domain Eukaryota; kingdom Fungi; phylum Basidiomycota; class Agaricomycetes; order Russulales; family Russulaceae; genus Multifurca; species Multifurca ochricompacta. Next base: position 9,497 of record WTXG01000167.1, on the reverse strand, counting down.
GCATCAGCACCATCGACGATTTCGGCATCCATCGGATATCATCAATATCAGACACTTTTCTCTCTCCTCTCTCTCTCTTTCTCGCGAAAAAACCTCTCTCCGCATCGAACTCACACGGTCTCGCGATCGTACACCACACTTGTATATTTTTGTAGTGCTATCCTTCTTTCCTTCATGATTCATCACCCGGGTTCTCTAGCTTGGGCGTGGTATGAAATTTTTTGCCAAGTTTCTTCTATATCCTCCCTCGTTGACCATGGCTGTCTTTTCATTTCCATGATTCGTTTCGTTTTCTATTTCTTTCCGAGTCTTTACATCGGGGGGTTTTTTTCCCTTAAGAACGTTAAGCTCGTCGCTCACCCTGCCAGATTTCGATAAACAGACTGGAATAGAGGTTACACGAAAGGTCTTTCATTTCAAGCTGCCATGTGAAGAATGAAACTATGGCGATGAGGCCGACGAAAAGATCTGAGTAGGATCAACCCAGTCTTGATGAATTCATACGACGTTCATCCAAATTTAAACTATCCCAGCATTCGTTCAGCATGCTCAGTAAGTAGCCCATTCAGCGCGTAATTCAGAACTGATGCTGTTCGAGCCATTGGTGTGGACTGCCATGAATGAATAGAAAGGTAGGGATCAAAGGCTTCTTCTGTTCGGGGTTTTCGCGAAGATAATCACGGAGCTAAATTATACATGCCTATATATAAACGAGCTCCTCACCCCTTACCCCTCCTAAATAGAAAAGTCCATCCAAGGTATACAATAATAGACACAAAAAAAAGAAAAAACTATTTCAGATATTATTTGTGTTATACGTCAACGCCAAGTAAGGTCACCGACACCATAAAATTTGGGTGAAGTCAAATCGAGAGAGTCGGGCAAGTCGTCACCAAGCGGTTGTCGGGATTGCAAGACGACGAGAGCGAGGACGAGAGCGTCAAACAGACCTGGCGTAGTGATCGTTTCTTCGAAGAGTTCGAGTCGTTGTTGTGAGACTATGGCATCTTCGGACGATGTTGCACGCCAGCGTGCGAGAGGGAGGAAGGATGTAGGGGAGGAGGTATTGTTGTTGTTGTTGTCGGCGCGGAGAAGCTAGATATGTAAATGACAGATTTAGAAGAGTGAGGAGGAAAAAGGAGGGGGGATGATGAGGGTAACATACGTAGCCGACGCCGTCTTTGCGCTCTGTGATTATGTATCGCATGTCATGTAGCGTGAGCAAGCGGGACCTATAACGACGACCCAAACCAATCAGTCTTTTTCTTTAACAATGAAAAAAAAAAAAGGGTACCCGTACCGTAAAGTATTCGACTTTGAAGTGGCAGTAGTGCCGACGAGTGGGAGCCAATCTTTACATTTCACCTTGGGTTGCTTCTTCTTCTTCTTCACGTCGAACAACAACAATCGCACGCGTGGACTTGAGCGATCCCACCCAAATCGAGCTAGTTCTATCCCTTCGTTATCCGACGACGAGCACGTTAAGGAAGACTCGGTATCTGAATCGGAGAGGAGATACTCCGAGGACGATGTTGAGACACCGACGACGCGCCTCCTCCTCTGGACCGAGGTCTTTTTAATCTTGGGATCTGTGGAGGTGGTGTAGATCAAACGACCGGTCACAGCATCAATTATTGACGCGTTCAGAATGCCAATGCCAGTGCCAGTGCCAGTGCCAGTGCCAGTGCCAGAGGAGGAGGAGATTATATTGAATTTACGTGCTGTACGTTCTGTGTATGCTGGTGGGGGTGTAGAAGAGGATGGACGAAGGACATCTTCAAGGACATCTTCTTGTTGTCGTGGTTGGTTTAACGTAGGACCCCCTGGAGTATAAGCTGGTGGCTCGGTGAAGATCATGGTGGCCATTTTTTGATATAATGTGTGCGTAGGGGTTGTTGTTGGGTTTTGAGTTTGGGTTCTTTGTTAGTCGTCATGATGGATACTTATGTAGTAGTTCAAGTGGGCTGTCCGAGGGTTCACTTGTTCTGTGGCAAAGAGGAGGAGGAGGAGGAGGACAAGGTGATGTCCATTTTCGGACGTTTCTTTATATCCATTTTTGGGTGTACAGTTTGTTTCGTTTCAACAACTTTGCCTAAAAATAATTTGATAACTCAATGGTGGTGATGGGCTGATGGCCGATAAGTAAACCCCCGAGAACCGAGAGAGACAAGCGAAGGGGAACAAGAAGAACCCTGTGCTTGTTGCGGGGCTGTATGTATGAAACTACAAAATTAACAACTACAAAGTGCACATTATGTTGCTCCTTATTCAGTTGTCTACCCCCCTACCCCCCTTAAGTTTCTTGTGCACACAAGATCATCTTCATGCATGACATAGTATAAAAACGTACAGTTCAACTCATGATGATCAATGACTGAGCCACCGGCAGAAAATCCCCAAAAACGCGTCAAGGACGCTCTAGGAACTGCTTAAAGAGTTGGAGAGAGAAAATGAAATAAAATGGGGTTTACTGATTAAAAAGCCGCACAGCGAACAACATAAGTGCTATTGGTACAGGTACAGAAGATGGAGCGACGGAAGGATCGCAAGGGTACATTGCATATAACAAGTAAATACATACAACAAAACAGGCATAACAGTTACCATAACTCTGACATCATCATCATTTCGTTTCGGTTATCTAAAGGGAAAAGAAAAAAAAAAAACATGAAAAAAAGAAAAAAAGAGCCTCAACGTGTTTGCATGATGCCAGACATGGAGTAGAATCTCGGGGAAGAAAAGGGGATTCCCTCGGAAGTGTCTCCAAGGGTGCGTCCTGACCTAAGCAAGACGATGGAAAGGATGATAGCTTCGAGAAGACCGGGTTCCACGAGTGCCTCTTGGAATATCTCCAGACGGAGTTGGTCGGTACGTGACTTGATACGCCACTTTGCCACAGCGAGACCAGGTCGGTCGGCTGGGATCATCTGAGAGGGGGGGGGTCCAGGTCAGTTCGCGTGAAAGGGACGACGGGGAGGAGGGAAAGGGGGGGGAGGGGGGGGGGGGAATACGCACGTAGCCAGAGGTTGAATTCTGCATCCAGGTGAATTGTGCATCACCGTGCGTGAGGGTGCGAGCCCTGGTCAATTTTGCGTAAACAGCAGCAGGCGCACGGGCGAGAGCATTTTTAAGTTAAAAAATTTAAAAAAAGAAAAACGACGGGAAACGTACTCGGTCTCAGACCCTGCGAGTGGGAGCCATTCCTTACACTTCATCTTCTTCCCTCGGAACATAATACGTGGACTAGATCGATCCCACTCGACAGTGGCCACCTCTGCTTTGTTACTGCTGCTGCTGTTGTTGTTATTGTTACTATTTCCGCACGAGAGTAGCTTCGTGCGCTTCGAGTTACTCGAGGTGGAGTATAACAATTTGCCCGTCTCATCGGTCACGACAGCGTTGAGAATGTCTGTACCCGCGCTAGAGACGCTGAGCTTGATCGACGGACGCTGGGTGTAGCGCGGTGGTGGGTTGACCAATGTGGGGCTCACGGGAGTGGGAGGGCGTGAGATGGGACGATAGCCGTGTACGTGAGTGTGGGTGTATCCGCCAGCGGATACCTGAGTGGCGTAAATGGTTGTAGTGGCCATGCCAAATAAGAGGGGAAAGGGAAAGGTGAAGGGAAAAGTAAAGGGAAAGGGAAAGGGAAAGTAAAGTGGGGGAGGGGGAGGGGGGGGAACGACTTGCGTTCGGATGTGTTGAGTTGGGGGAGAGGTGGAGGGGTCAATATGATTCTTTTATGTGGCTTGGACTTGTACATGTAACAAAAACGGGGTTTGGAAGGAAACAAAAAAAAAGTCGAGTGTTGGCATTATTGGGGAGCAGGGCGTACAACTGTGGAGTGGAGAACCCCCCCCCCGATAATAGGAAAAAAAGGATTCTTTTATCCTCGTTCCTGATAATAATAAAAAAGGAAGTTAATGAGATTGAATTGTGCGTGCCACGGCCATGGAAAGTTTCCAAACGTTCGAACAACGTTCAGCCTCCATCTCGTCTAGGACGACCTCGTCGTAGACTCGTCGTCGACGTCGAAAAGGATGACCTGACCACTCGGACCGGGCCGACATTCCCGCCTAAGTGGCTCTTTTTGTTTTGCCTCCCAATTGAGGCACCTTAATTGTCTCCTCTCCTTGCTCCTTGGAACTCCGCCGCAGTGTTTATTGACAGTGACAGCATCTGGCGCAAAGTTGATAAAGATTCCTGCTTTTGCGAGTTAACAGCGCTCCTCGGGAGAATGAGTACAATAGTTTCGAACAAGTCCCCCCATTGATGGAACCTGAAAGGTACCAGTACCATTACACACGCGGTGTGGGTACCTCTCATTCATACCATTACCATACCAGTGCGCAAGGTAAGGAAAAAGAAATAAACAATGGAAGGATAAATAAAACTGGAATAACCAAATGTGCTGACTAATTGAGGCACAGCGAGAAATCACGTGCCTCATTAAAAACCGGGGCACCCATCAATAGGGTTGCGGAAAATATTCGAGGCCGATATTTTACTGGTAATTTACAGAGGGTCTGATGGGAAGGTGGTAATTTACTGTAATTTACCGTAAAAAATTCCACGTGATACTTTCACGTGATGTTTTCAATATAATTCCATTTCCATCGAGAAGTCGTTGTCTAGGGGCTCTCCGAGAGCTTCTGGAGGGTTAGGAGCAGCCACAGAAATGTCACCTGATGGTTCATCAGAAAGAGCTGCTGCAAGACACTGAGATGACAGATTGTGAGACCTCAAGAGAAAGTTCAGGACGGAACGTCTCAAGATTCGGCTCATCCAACCAACTATCATCCTCATCATAATCCGAATTCTCATCCAGTTTGCCATCTGACTTCGAAAAGAACCTGTTCTTGAGTCAAAACTGAAGTGCAAGCTACAGAAATACTGTCCTTAAATACTGTAAAGAGCATGCTGCACTATAGTCATAAGGATTGTATCTTAATCATAATAAATGAGTGGAATGTTAGTAATATATTACAATGCACCGGCAACACCGGTCACCTCTGATCCGGTCCGGCTTACCCTGATCCGTTCCCGGCTCAACAGCTCACTTGTATATTTAGTTTAGTTGAATTTTTGAACTCATATATTAGTCATGTTGGCACGTGACCTGGTGGTAAATTACTATTCCCACAGCGACCCAGTAAATTACCAGTAAATTACCGGTAAATTACCGGTAAATAATGGGTTCGTAAAAAAGTACCCCTTTTTTCCGCAACCCTACCCATCAACCCAGAGCCAGAGGATGTTCCCGTTCGGTGATGCGACACCCACTAACCCTTGCTATTTGCTATTAAGCCAGCTCTACATTGATCGACCCATAACCCATGAACTTGAATGTTATTCCGACCTCAATAAAACTTTTCCCATCCTACTACCTTCGGAGAATTCCCTCATCACATCTACATATAAAATATATATGCATGAAGCATAGATGGAGTTCCCAGAGGCACAACAGGCAGGGGGCGATTTCATGATGGCTAAAATAGGGCTGAACTGAAATAGCAACAGAATAGATTATTTCATGTTAGTAAAAAAAGGATAATAAAATGTGGAGAAATGATGTATTTCAGGTACAAGTTTCTGAAATAATTCCACACTGGGTAGTTAACACCACAGGCAGAAAGATATTTCAGATAGCGGGTAGAGCTGAGAATTAAATGTTTTGTGTTAGCCAGACACACGTGCCCTCCACATATCTACAATACACTTTACACTCGTAATTTCTGACTTGGCTTAAAATTTCTTCGGGAGCTTTTTAGCAAGCGTGGACAACATCAACACAATCCGCTCACGGAATTGGTAAGTGGAAAAGTCTCCTGATCTATTGGGTTGGGCAAAAACGAAAGAGCCTGCTGTAGGGAGATACCCTGGCATCCTTTCAGACACCTGACCATTGTCAACGGTATTCTTGACTTTGTCTAATGGACGGATATTGTCTAGAGTTACGTCAGTCAACAATTGATCCGCAAGTGGCCAAAAAAACCCTGTTGTCGTCTGGACGGGGAGGCATTGGCTATGAGCTATGAATGAGAGGGCTGAGTCACATGACACAGTCGTCTAATCGGAAAATCCCTCGTGTAAGGTTCTTTATTTATTTATTCAAGAAAGTTGTATTTGTGTATGTATGGACATGAAACATGTATGTACGCATTGCGCTCGACGTCGGAGAGAGAGAGGAGAGAGAGACATAATGTCCGGCTATACAGTAGTGCAGCTGAAAAGAAACGTAGTGACGCGTTTATAAGTATTCAAAAAGAGGAGAAAGAAAATTTCACGGTACATCAAGAGGAAGGTCCTCGAAAGAGAATGCCATTGGATTATTTTTTAAGAATTGAGCAATGAGATCATCTTTTTTTTTTTTTGAATGTGTTTTCCAGTAAAGTAATGAGAGAGAAAAGAGGAAACATACTTGCAATTTGTCAGAACGTGTTCACGTGAGTGTAGGACGTTGGCTCTGCAATGGTTACAATGGAAAGTGCTATGTTCGCCAATTGATGCGTGGCCAGTTAAGGCGTAGGTAAGTCTTATCAGCAAGGTCGACAAAGAAGCGTTTGTGGGCCCTGCTTCCAAGACGAGCGAGAAAGGCGGGAGCCTTGCGTTTGACGGCTAACCATTGACGCCTCTGTAGGATGGAAGTCGTGCTTTGGTTCGACAGTGAGATGACGCTGCAGTGCGTTTCTCATGTGTACGACAATCGTTCATCAGGGTTCAACGCTGTCCACACAGCTGGGGGCTGCCGCGTTTTGCACAAGGCAAAATATGTTGTTCATTGTTTAAATCTAGCCGCCACCGTAAAACATAACATTCTGACATGCTCACTGGCAAAAACATAGGTGAATTTATGTATCTGCCCCTGGTGCAGAATGTTATGCTTTGCTCTGTATCTTGCTAGATGTAGAATGTGCGTATGCTTCTCATTTTGCACTCGATGTGCTAAATCTAGATCTGGATGGGCGTCGATAAGAGGGGGACAAGAACAAGCCGATCTAACGGACAGGCTACCCCCCTCCAAGGTCTGGACGTTGGTCAACCGCTACTCCCATTATCGCCAGTTTGGGTCGCGTTTTGCAAGACAGTGAATGTGGACATATAGGGATCCCATCAGGAATGGCCGCTTTTCAGAGCGGTCAAAGCCGCCAAAGCCGTTAAATCGGCTCCCAGCTTCTTATGCAAGGTACATCACTCCCAGAGCTATTTGAGTGCTCTGAGACCAGCTTTTCGAGTTTTATTAAGCCTCACACAAAATAAAATGCAGTACAAAAAAGCAGTTTTATTCCTGGTTGTAACGACACTGGCAATGGGGTAGTAGTGTAATGGGTGCGAGTGGGTGACAGGGATCAGAATGGGTGGGGCAGTGCATGTAAAAGGGTTGGCGGAATCCGGAATGACACATGTCGATGTAGTATACGAGCTTGCAAGGAAAGCGATGGTAGCGAAAACGAGAGCAACGGTTTGAGAACGGCTGATAGCGGTGATAGCGAGACTGAGAGCGGCCAGTAGTGATTGATCTGACTTATTCTTGAAAGCAAGCAATTGCAAATAACTAGAATTAAGCGTGCGAGAGCGACTGATAGCGACTGATAGCACGATAGCACACAAAAGCGGTTGACAGCGTGTGATGGTGATGGGTTTGAGTCCTCGAAGTGACTGACAACAAAGGACCACTTGCAGTGCGCGAGTCGGAATTCAGTACCACGTCCAAAAATCAGCTGAAGTACGCCTATGATCGTGAGATGCTCATCTATGCTCCCCCGTTTGTCTAGCAGAAGAATATAGCATATAATCCTTGAAAACAAACTCAAGTGGCGTTAGCAGAAGGCAACGGTGAGAAGAAATTCTCATTGACAAGGGGAAGACGCCGTTGTAACGGAAGTTCACGTCACTGCTACCAGCATATATATGCCACCTCAAGGCTCATGCATGTCCCTTGAACCTCCGACCAAGGCATGCCAAATTCCACTTCTGTGACCTCTGACGGCCTGGGTATCCAGTCCATCAATCTCGGAAACGACCTCGTTCCATTCACCGCATTGACGACTCTCATCGGGTCCGACATCGCCGAGAAGCTCGCACTGGGAGAGAGAGGACCAGCTGGTTTGGTCTGGAGCATCGCCAGTGTGTTCGGAGCCCCTTCTGTTATCAAGGCTTTCATCAGCGGGGCGAGTCCTGGGTGGCTCAGATCGCTGCTGGGATTGAGGAGTATTGCTTCCGATAGAGCGGTCGGACTGGATTTGAAACTCGCGCGCAAATCCCGCCAGGCAATCAAGGTCCGGCGCACTTTTGACCATCAACCATTGGGCGTGTCTTGTGATGCAAATGCTTTGCGGGTAGACTTTCTCTCTCTTGTGGAGTCACCAACGAATTAATTTATTTACAGAGGGCACAAAGTGAACCATTGTCGAGGGACCACCCCTCGTGTAAAGACGTCTATGCTTTCGACCGTTCGACCATGCGCGTAGTTGAAGGGCTCAAAAAAACTCTTCCTCGTGATCCACTCACCGTCTACGTAGGTATCCAAAATCCACTTTTACGCGTCCGCACGACCATCATCCAGTCGCCGGCACTCGCGTTGTCACTGCTTAAGTGCTTAGAACTGTATTGGTACTGGACTAATGGCGCACATTACCTGGCGGTCATTTTGGCCATCCATTTCGCGTTCTTCTTCGTCTTTGGGTGCATCATCACTTTTCGAGGAAAGTTTCTTGCGTGGAGGCTCGGCGATATCGGAAACCTCGATGTCATCATCGGCGATTTGCCCACATGGAAGAAGGCTGGCGGCGAGAAGAAGGTCGTCCTTGGTCTCCTTGCTGAGCCAAGGACCTCGATATGGTGGAGGCTCATGTGGTCCATCGGTGGGCTTCTACACATCTTCTCACTCGCATTCACCTACTTCGTCTTGAGCAAGATGACCGTGGTATTCATGCTCATGTGGGTGGGATTTCAGGTCGCTTGGCATGCCTGCCGCATCCTCACATATCACTTCACCGAGAGCATGCGAGAGCCGATGGCCGATCTCATGATGGTCGCCACCGGTGGCAAGATCTCGATGTGATGATGAAGACCCGCGTCTTGGAACCTCACCCTCGCTGCAGCGCAGTACCAGATTCACGTTCACCCCAACGGCATAGAATCGCACACTGACGACTCCTTCTCCCCATTGCACATCATGAACCTGCTCAGCGAGCCTCAGAAGCTGCAAATGTCGTGCGAGCTCCCGCGCCATTTCAACCCGAGCAAATCGTCCTCGATCGAAATCGAGATCACTGCCGTGATTGGTGACAGTGTGCTTTCGAGCGCCATGTGGATGGTTGGCTCGGACGTGTCCCCAATGGATATGTATGACTCCTGCCTCGTTTTCCTTTCCTTTCCATCACCATTATCGCCATCTTCACCATCATCTTTTGGGTCCCCGGCTTGCACCTTCCACATTTGCCATACCTGCCGCGCGCGTGGGATGTTCCATGGGAGACGTTAACAGACCCGACAAA
>WTXG01000166.1:0-82874 GCA_022496185.1 Multifurca ochricompacta | reverse complement strand
CACTTCCCGAGGGACCTGCCAGGCGACTTTCCTCATTCAGGAACCTCTGCACAAGGTCCTGAGGAGAGCGCTCTGGATCGCCAGAGGCCAGTATGGAGCCGGCAATGGTACTGTAGGAGTCAGGGAGAGCTTTTAACAAAATGAAGCTCATCTGGAGGTCATTGACCTCCATCCCATTCTCCCTAAGGGTACTCCTGCATCCAGGACCTTTTGTAGTTGGGTCCTGAAAGACTGTCCTTCATCCAAACGGAAGGACACCAGGGCAAGCCACAAATTATACGTGGCCATGCTCCCTACAGCACCATAAAGCCATTCCAACTTACTATACTTCTCAAAAAGAGAAGGATAGTCGGCATCAGAGGTTACTGAGAGTAAAACCTCCTGGGTTACATTAAGATAGAGTAGCCCAATTAACATTTCCTCTTCTCCCATCCATTCCCTAAGGATGGGATCAATGACCTCCTTCTGCATTTTCTCCTTCTCCTCTTTATCTTCAGGGAGGAGGGGCATGTCAGGGTAGGCAGTGATAATGTGCCTCCTGAGCCCATTCATCCTCAAAGGGCGTTGAAATTGGCAGACCAAACCTGCCAGTTTGACTCATCGAGGCGCTCCATCTTGGAGGAGGGAGGGAAGACAATAGAGGATGGCATTTGAGATGTTATAAGTATTCCTGGTTCCAAGGAGCAGTTAGAACCAGTGCCCAGGTCTCGCTTAAGAGTGCCACCCCATACTGTGGCGCTATGCTTCAGAACCTAAGAAGGTCCTGCCTTTGTTGTGCGACTTTCTAGGTATAGTAAAGCTGTCTAGCGCAATCCTGTAACTAGACATAAGCTCTGGTAGACTAGCCAGAGTGTCTAGTGTAAACAAGACTGCGAGTCATGTCATGGAGGAGCCAACCGCAAGTTCCATTAGAGACAAAGGGTGTATAGCCCTTCCTCTAATGCTGGTGGTGGAGTCCATGATTAAGCCCTAGATGATTGGGGCCATGACTAAGTAGATGACAAGTCTGTCTCTGGTAGGGCGTGGTTACCCTACAAAGGCAACGAATACTTATGCCCAGAGATTAAGACTATATCTACTATGTATAGACTATAGTAGTGCAGCCTACTTGTATCAAGCCCAAGCGTCATGGGAGTGACTACCCATGCCTTGTTCTAGACCCTAAACTCCACATGTGGGTCGCTAAACCCAGCTTACAGATAGAGCCAAGCATTGACTGGACTTAAAGCCACAAGCTTCTGGCTATAGGCCTACTAAGACTATCTATGGGACGAAAACCCAGCTATAACTATGAAATTACTAATACCTAGTGCGCACTCAAGGAGCTCAAGGTGTTTCACCCGCTTAGGGTCCCTCATCACCTTTTGCAAGAACCCCAAAGGGCTAGCCAAACAGTTCAGGATGAGCAGTAAACTGCGTCATCCTGTGGGGTGTTAAGGTGCACAGACAGTAAATAAAGAAGCTCACTGGAAGAAGCTGGTGGGAAAGACTTTTGAAGCTTTTGTGAGCTTGTGTGCGAAAAGCGAGTTGGGCTGTGATGAACAAAGGGAAGAACAGATCAGTATGAGCGGCAGGGCCCATAACCTGTCAAACAATCATGCTGCTGGTTATACTGACTGCGGTTAGTAGCGGGTTAGGCTAAAAGACAAGTTATACTTCAGAGGAAGAAGAACTCTATAATACTATACTACTGACCTAAAAGACAAGTTATCTACACAGAGAATGTTAGTCAAAGGAAAAGTAGAAAGTAAAGTAAAGACGACTTACACTTCAGAGGAAGAAGAACTCTGAAGTGTAGAGGACAAAACAGACACCCTTATATACCCATGGGGGCCAGGGGAAATGGTCTGTGCGCACTGGGAATAAGTCCACAAGTGCCTGACAACAAACAGAGAGGGCTAAAGGCCATTGGACAAGGAGATATCACATGCTTACTGCGCATTACTAAGTCCATCACTAATCAGCTGAGTAAGAAGAAAAGGAAGTGTAATAAAGATAACATAAAAAGTCCGATACTCCGAAATCTAATCTAATCTAATCTACAGCTGAAGCGAACCTTAGATGCCTGAAGCATCTCCAGACACATCCTGTGTCAACAAGGGTTGGGTGTCTGCAGGTAGGGGTCACATGAGGGGTATGAAGATGTGACCCTGACCTGTACCTGCATGTACCCTGACCACATACCCAGTGGGTTGTGCCTACCTGTAGTGAACACTATCACCAGCACAAAATTCTAAAATATGTAAGATTGGAGGGACACTACTGGAATATAGCACATCTGTCACAAAGCAATATCAAACAAGACAATTGTCAATCCCACTACTAACATTAAAGTGAAAATACAGCTTTCCACACACACCCTGAATAGAACCCCCACACAATGTGTAAATAACAGCTATCATCTCTGGAAAAAAACAATGTGAAAATTACTCACAGCTGTATCCCATACCTGAGCAAAGATCTCACTCCTGGGTGGCCTTGTCCATCTTAGACAGGACTATATTCAAATGCTTCTGATCCAAACCCTGCCAAACTGGAGCATATGCTTTCTTGTGCATGGCAAGTGCCTTCTCAAACATGCCTCTAGCATCTTCTAGTTGTGACCTCTCCATATGCACTTTGCCCAGCCCATGTAAATCAGTCCCCTGACCCAAGACATCACTGGCAACCTTGTGAAATTCCAAGGCCTCTCTGTATGAAGCCTCTGCCTCATCCAGCCTGCTCAGGCTCAAATACATGTCCCCAAGTCCTTTGTGATCATCTCCTTGCCCTAGGACAGAATTGGCAATCTTGTGAAATTTCATGGCCTCTCTATATGAAGCCTCTGCCTCATCTGGCCTGCTCAGGCTCAAAAATATGTCCCCAAGTCCAAGGTAATCATTTGCTTGCCCTAGGACAGAATTGGCAATCTTGTGAAATTCCAAGGCCTCTCTATATGAAGCCTCTGCCTCATCCAGCCTGCTTAGTCTCAAAAATATGTCCCCAAGTCCTTTGTGATCATTTCCTTGCCCTAGGACAGAATTGGCAATCTTGTGAAATTTCAAGGCCTCTCTGTATGAAGCCTCTGCCTCATCCAGCCTGCTTAGTCTCAAAAATATGTCCCCAAGTCCTTTGTGATCATTTCCTTGCCCTAGGACATCATTGGCAATCTTGTGAAATTTCAAGGCCTCTCTATATGAAGCCTCTGCCTCATCCAGCCTGCTTAGTCTCAAAAATATGTCCCCAAGTCCTTTGTGATCATTTGCTTGCCCTAGGACATCATTGGCAATCTTGTGAAATTTCAAGGCCTCTCTGTATGAAGCCTCTGCCTCAACCAGCCTGCTGGCCTCAAAAATATGTCCCCAAGTCCAGTGATCATTTGCTTGCCCTAGGACAGAATTGGCAATCTTGTGAAATTTCAAGGCCTCTCTGTATGAAGCCTCTGCCTCATCCAGCCTGCTCAGGCTCAAAATATGTCCCCAAGTCCAAAGTAATCATTTGCTTGCCCTAGGACAGAATTGGCAATCTTGTGAAATTTCATGGCCTCTCTATATGAAGCCTCTGCTCATCCAGCCTGCTCAGTCTCAAAAATATGTCCCCAAGTCCTTTGTGATCATTTCTTGCCCTAGGACATCATTGGCAATCTTGTGAAATTTCAAGGCCTCTCTGTATGAAGCCTCTGCCTCATCCAGCTGCTCAGGCTCAAAATATGTCCCCAAGTCCAAAGTATCATTTGCTTGCCCTAGGACATCATTGGCAATCTTGTGAAATTTCATGGCCTCTCTATATGAAGCCTCTGCTTCATCCAGCCTGCTCAGTCTCAAAAATATGTCCCCAAGTCCTTTGTGATCATTTCCTTGCCCTAGGACATCATTGGCAATCTTGTGAAATTCCAAGGCCTCTCTATATGAAGCCTCTGCCTCATCCAGCCTGCTCAGGCTCAAAAATATGTCCCCAAGTCCAAGTAATCATTTGCTTGCCCTAGGACAGAATTGGCAATCTTGTGAAATTTCATGGCCTCTCTATATGAAGCCTCTGCTTCATCCAGCCTGCTCAGTCTCAAAAATATGTCCCCAAGTCCTTTGTGATCATTTCCTTGCCCTAGGACATCATTGGCAATCTTGTGAAATTTCAAGGCCTCTCTGTATGAAGCCTCTGCCTCATCCAGCCTGCTCAGGCTCAAAAATATGTCCCCAAGTCCTCTGTGATCATTTGCTTGCCCTAGGACAGAATTGGCAATCTGGTGAAGTTCTAATGCCTTTTGACATGAAACTTCTGCCTCATTTAGTGCACCTTCTAATTGATAAAGTTCACTAAGATCTCTTAAAACTTCTGCATGCAGGGAACTATTATTATATGGGCTTGACAAACACAGCCCCTCCACTTCTCGCATTTTAACTTTTGCATTTTCAATGTCACTGGCATAATAGTACAGTCTTCCCCATGCCTGAAGACACCTTATTAGTACTGATGTGTCACTTTGCCTCTGTTGTAAGGTTTCAACAGTTTGGCTGATCAACTTGTCTGAATGATCTCCTATGCCAACATGAAAATATGTAAATGTGATAATGGCTTCAACTAGCTTTGAGTTATTCCCATAATTTGACTTCAGAAGATCAAATAGTATGGCTTTTGTGTTATTTATTTCTAACACCATCTCAGCATGATACTTTGGCTGTGCTTCAGATGAATTAGAAGATGCCAGGTTGATGTAGAAGTTCTGGAGTGAATCTTTATATTTTGATGATATGACCTCCTGTTGATTACAGAAGTGACGAATGATTGGATGAGTTTGATATCTCTCTCCAATTACATGCACAAGGCTGCACTGCTGCAGGGTACACAGGTTTGATAGAATATCCATATCAACAAGGATCTCTTTAAATCTCCCCAGCTGCTCTGTATGAATTCCATCTGGTAACATGCTAAGAATTCCAAGTAAATCCTTAGCAGGTGGATTAGCTCTCATCCTGCCACTATCAATAGATAGTTGGATGGAGTATTCAAGGTTTGATAGCCTATGGGTCTGACCCATTTGAATAAATTTGGTCTGACTTTGATTCCACTCCTTCAGCAATAATGTAGGTGATGTTGCCTGGGCAAGATGAGCCAACAGGCTAACAGCAAGGGGAACATAATCCACAGCTTTGATAAGTTCTTCTGCAGCATCATCATAGTTCTGTCCAATTTCCTCCAGATTTCTCTAGCAGCATCCTGGCTGAGGGTCTTCAATGGAGCCAGGGCAGGCTTTGTCCACAGAGTCTGGCCTGGCCGCATGGTGCCTCGCATGGTGATGAGTAAGGTGACAGAGTTGAGTGCTGTGACTCTGAGAGTAGTTCCTCAACAGAATTCTCATGTCACCAGCCTGGTCCCAAGGTGACTCAAAATTGTCTAGACAGATGATGCTATCCTTTGAACCAACACGAGCATGGATATGAGACCAGGAAGCATCTGAGCCTCCATCCAAGATACCCAGTGTCTTCGCAAGCTCAACCAGGAGAGCACCAGATGAGAAGACTGATTCACAGGCAACAAAGTATCGAGCACCCCCAAATTGCTCTTGGACTTGGGGATGAGTGAGGGCTGCATTTGCAAGAGTGGTTTTGCCATAACCACCAGGACCAAGGATTGCAATGCGAGCAGGACGAGAGCCACGAATGCCTGTGAGAATCATGTGAAGGATCTCAGCAAGTTCAGCATCGCGCCCAAAGAATATCTGAGGTGAACGTGGCTCCTGGGGTATGGACCTGGGTGATTGTCAGCATAGGAACACAGCACGATTGTCTACAAGAACACCTACGTGATGATATTTGATGACCAGATGGACCAGCGGGGATGCCCTATCAAATTTATGAGAATTGCTACCACTTGTTACCAACAGCACACATACCTTGCGTCTTTCAGCGATTTGCTCAAAACGTGCATCTAGGGCCAACTCGGCCTGGAGGTGACGAATTAGGTGAGCAACACGGACAATAATTCAAAGGCGGACCTGGAAAGTTTGAAGCACATTTGAAAGCTCGCCATCATATTGCTTGACCTTTCGTAGCAAATCCTTGCGCAGAAGAGCCTTCCTAATATGTCCCATTTCCGCGCTTTGCTTAAGCAGGCTTTCGATCCCACCCAATTCACTTGCGTACGATGAGCCAGTGATAAACTATCATGAATATAAGGGCGTACTTCTGAAGGGACTGTAGGATTGAGCGAAGACCGGGAGGGAGATCATTTTCCTCTAGGTTATATTTCTGACACGACTCCCCGACATTCACAACGAGGCCGGCAACTCGACCAAGTTTGCGCATCACAACACCCCACTCTTCCTTATTCTGCTTTACTTCCTGTCAGAAAAGTAGTAAGCACAAAAATCAAGTGAGAGAATGGCCAGACGCTCACATCTCGCATGGTGAGAACTTGGAGTAGTAGGCCAGCAACGGAGAAATGTAGGGTATCTTTGACATCAGAGAGCTTGCCTCTTTCAAGGCAGCAAGAGATGTCTCGATTGTGGTTATCGCAACGTCAACAGACCCTCCGATCGGCTCGGATGAGTAAATAGCTGGATAGGGCAGATCGATGAGCCATTGAGTAAGTTACGGGAGAGATACGTACGGACTGGTTGGCTACCGCTTGGTGATGCATGGAACATGCTTCGGAGTTTTTTCGTGAGTGAGAGCGTATTAGATTGCATTTTTCAATTTTGTAGTAGCTGGTAGACGTTTGGTTGGGTTGAATGAACGAAAGGGACGAGAGGGCTAATGCACACAGCACAGCCAGGACCTGTGATGCGTTACCCGTGACATGACAGGAGCGACGAGACATGTCATGTGCCCTGCTAGCGTCTCCCCTTTTGTTCCTGATTCTGCCTCCCTGCCCTTGCAGATTACACAGGGACACTAGTGAGACATTCGAGCAATTGAAAAGGTGCAACATTCTCTGGTCTTAGCCGCTGTGCTGGTTTCGATCACTTGTGTTGAGACTTCTTCTGTGCAATCTGCACTTTGAGCGATTTATAATTCATTCTTTCCCCAGCACTTCGACGACCGACCAACTCACAGTATGTTATTGCATGTCTGAAACCTAAGACTTATTTTGAACCTTCCATTGTACTCATTTATATAAGGAATGCGACGGTTACGACTACATCTCAAGTCTATTCTCCCAACGTTCTGACACTGACACACCTTGCTGTGTGTGACAACCTGACTCATGCTTTGACTTTGCCATGCTCTCCTTGAGCGCGGCTTCGATCCCCTTCATCTCACCTTTTGATCAGGCCATGACTAAATACTGGTAGAACGGAACACCGAACCTTGGTACAAAGGGACCCAAAATGGCACGTAGACTGGCCGGGAAGTCACGTTCTCCAGGACAATATGCCTGGCACAAACTCTGCAGCGCGGTTAACAAGACAGGCAGCACTGGCGAGCCTCCGCATCTTCACTATCCACTCTTCGTTGCACTGACCCATCTTCAGATTAAGCATCTATCAGAGTACAAGACGCAGCAAATAGCGAGTAATTGGAGATATGCGCCTCTCATTTTGGGAGCATAGAGGTTACAGGGACGTTGTTGGTACGGTGGCACCCCCTCCTCAGAACAGCAAGACGTGTTTCAATCGCGCCCTTTGAAAGCTGTGTCTGTAGATTTTCCGGCATGAGCTGCCAGCTAGTAAGAGTAGACAGCAACAAAACATGCAACGAGATGACAGGCAGAACGAATGTAAACCTCCCTCTGCATTTCCTTGAAATTAATGTGGGAGGGTGTTTGAGCAAGCACCGGGAGCACCCTGTAACGTGATGACCTGTCGGAACTATCTGCTGCAGACAGAGAGACGGAGGAGGAGACAAGAATGCCTCGGAGCGATTTCCGGTTAGTGACCTATTGAGACCACTCTTCAGAACCTTTTCCGATCGTCAGTGTTCTGGGACATTTGTGACCGCTTCTTCCCTTATCCTTTCTCTTTCCATCATATTCGCTCGTCGCCTTCAATTTTCGCATCTTTATGTGTTCAGGGAAAGGTGAGAAACCCGCACATGGTTCCATGTCCATAAAAATGTGAAAATTGATGACGACCGTGAGAGAAATAGGAATCGGCCTAGAAGGTGTATTGTGTGAAGGGCGATAACCTGAGTAAGGCGTTGTTATGCGGGATGCAAAGACACCGAGCCAGAGGACGAGAGTGGGGATAATGGGGCAGTAGAGAGGAAGGAGAGGACTTGAATAGAAACGTGGTTGAAAAAAATTTAACGAGGGATGTGTCAACTAAACATTCTTTCCCATGAGGTTTTAGTTGTATGGGGAGGTCAAGATCAGTGCCAACGAAGGTGCGTGCCGTGGGGTTCGTGTTCGTGATGGACTGATGGACGCGGACGCAGAGATGCCGGCGATGGCAGCTTCGGACTGGACTGGGAAGACTTCCCACACTCTCATCATTTCCCAATCAATTTTTGGGTTTGACGCCGATAATGAAAGTTCATTATGATCTTTTATGCTTCGAAATATACATTATTCTCACTGCACAGCCCCGAGCCAAGCCAAAGCCGATGACTCTGGCCCGGCCTATGATTTTTTCAATCCCACAAGCCAGGCCCGCACATCACTACTTGCTACTCGTAGTAGTTGCATACGCAATACAAATTGGAATTTTTCTTAAAAAAGGGTGAAAGGTTCTTGAGAAGCTCGAAGCAAGCACCTGTTTCGCTGTGTCATAATGTTTGTGGTTGGTAGTGGTGTGGTGGAACCCACTTTAGTGAGCGGTGGGCGTTGCACACCCCCATTCAACGTCCATCTCCATCTCTTGAACTTCATGCCCTCCCGCTCCAAGAAACGTGCCGGTAAGCGATCGCACCATGATCGCGACTTGTCTCCAGCCAAGAGGAATGTCAAACCCTTCAAGTCGTCAGGACGAAGTCCGCGATGAGAGTGTCGTGGAGACTAGCAAAGTCAAACTTGCAGTTTCAGGGTACCCAGATAGTGATTTTGTCGAGACACAATCTCCGATGAAGAGCACAGGAGATTGGACAACTTGAACCTCATCTCCGCACTCTCGACGGCACTCTCGAATCTTTTGAGCATCGGCGTAACGAGTCAACTCGAATCTTTCGCTCTCCCTCTTCTCCAGACAATTATTAGCGATTGTGATCAGTTAGATCAAAAGTACAACAAGGAAGGTCAACCACCTTACGTGCGTGGGGTTCCCCTTTCAAAGGCAATGCCGCAGCTTCACTTCTTCTCACGATCGAGAGTTACCTCAACAAGCGGAGAGATGTCTACGCCCGACAGACTAGTATAGTAAATTCATCAGGAACAGGAAAATCTCGCATGGTGGATGAAGGAGCGACCGGAATCATCACCATTCCTATGTGTCTTCGCAGTTACTAAATCTCAAGGTCTATTTTCCTGCTCTTTCTCAATTAAATACTTATTCTCTGATCCCAAAAAGGGTTTCCACCTCCTGATATCGAGCTGCGCAACTGGCTGTGTTCTGTTGGGGCGACAGCGATCCAGATGCTCTTTCCAAGAAGCTTCATGGTTTTGTCTATGCCCTTTTGACTGTCACTGAGAAGCGTTTGGAAGATATTGAATCTGATTACCAAGGTGATTGACCTGTACTTGTCTCGTGAACGCGTGTGATAACATAGGATCGTAGATGATTCTGTGCCAGAGGAATCGACCACCATTGGGAGGGACCGGCGTCGACCTTGGCTAGATACAGCGCTACTTGTCCAGGAGCACCAGGAGAAGCTGGCGAAGGCGTTCCGTGAACACATGACAGTGGACCAAGGTTTCCGAAGCTCGCATGATTATCGTAAAGATTTCTTCAAGGCCGTAGTTGACGAAGCTACCAAGGTGGGTTGACTTGACGTGTGTCCATTTCGTAAATTGACTGCATCTTCAAGTTCATGGCGTCTTGCGAGCGCGTTCATAAGGAGAATCGTAGCCCTTCCCCATACGGAGTCGATGGAAATGAAGTGAGAGAAGCAGGACTCGAGCTTTGTAAATTTGTGGATCCTGAAGGATACTTAGACCTACTTGAATGTCCAAGGCGGCCCCTTGTTATCCTGGCCTTCGATGAATCTCATGTGCTAGGTGATACCCCACCAGGCAAGGGCTGAACGTGAGCTCGTGGAACTTCCCGTCTTCTCGTTATTCATTTCTACGGCTGGGAAATTCCATGTGTTCTCCCTGGAGATAGGAAAAGATCCATCTAATCGGGTCGCAAACATGAACCTTTCAGTTCTACATCCGATTTCGGAGAGTAGCTTCGATGACCTCATGACACCGCCAGAGGAAGATAGCGTGACTGAACAAAACGGTGGATGATAAATGGATACCTCATTTAGGCTATCCACTGTGCGTCCACATGACCTATTGCTATTAATGATAACTGATAATTGGGTGCCTCGAGCAGATTTGGCACTCATTATGATTCTTTGGTGAAAGTTAAAGCTGAACGGGAACTTATGGTCCTCGCAAAGCAAAAGCTGCTGGATGGCAGCATCACACTGGATGAAGATTTAAATGGACAAGGTGCTCTGGCGTGTCTATCTGTTCGATTTTCCCTCGAGTTCAACCCTTCCCACTCATATAGTCGTGAGTTGGCCCGCACTCAGGTCGAACATCACATGCGGTTGTGCTTTGTGGCTACTACTGCAGGCCCACGATTCCGTCAGCGACCAAGAGACAATGGGTGTTTGTCGCTGATGAAGGCTTTTGTTCCTGCCTCGGCATATAATGAACTGAAAAAAGCCCTCCAACCCTTTCCCGTCGCAACGAGGACAAGCCATTCGAAACGGCGTTCGAGGGCTACTGTCTATGGTTCAACCATGTGATCAATGTCAAAAACTCGACATTGACTCTCTGGGAATTCATCACACAAGGTGCTATGATTTCATTCATTAACAAGCTACGTGGCGTCGACATTGTCCTTCCCGTTTGTGTAAGGAACGAAAAGTTTTCTCCACGCACGACGACGACCATTCTCATCCAGGTCAAGAACGACAAGGGCTACCAGTAAAAATTATCAGCCAATTTCTGTTCGACGCCATGGGACCATATCAGATCAGGCTGTTCCCCAAGGGCCGCACACCTCTTCCAGTTGTCCAAATGGTGTTCGTGCTGGCCTCCTCCGAAGCTGGGGCGTAGATTCCAGCTGCACCACAGCGAAGGCACCACAATAACTCATCGACTTGCTACGATGTGCGGTGGGTGGGAGTATCAGGAGACACATTCAAGGGCATCAACGGGGATTCGCGCTAGTATCAGGTTTTGTTGCAGCGTTTTACGTATTGAAAGGAGCCACAATATGAAGGACTTCAATCTTAGATGGACCACACTACCATAGGTAATGACCAAACAGATAGACCTTTGATCCGCTGTTGCCGCGACTGCAATAGGCCGTGTGGCAGCATCTGACATTGTCAGGGGATAGAACTAATACATGTAAGGAACGCGAGCGCCTCCTCGATCATGTTAATCCCGGAGTAAATGAAGTACTTGATGAACTCTTGTGCAAGCGACTCCCAAACGTCGTCATGAGGGTCACTGTAGAATATGTGTTGATCGTGTTGGACCTGACAATCTGTCGTTGATGGCATGACTAGATGTTATCAATATGTACAAGTGTTGAATACTGCACTGAGTGGTTGTATACACTCAGGTAAAAATGGTGCGAGAAACAGAAACGTTTCCGACGGTTTCCATCACCAGCGAGGCAACAAGCAGACACAGAAAAGAGTAAAAATAATGCGGAAGCGAGCGCCTATAATCTCTATCCATATTTACTTCTTCAAGTCCGTGATGGTAGAGTTACAGTAATGTGTACGTGTACAAAGTCAAAGCGTGAAAAGTGGTGGAACCCAACAACGGCAAATAATGACAGCGAGACAGCGGTAGACAAGACATAACCATGGCCATGATACCTGATTTAGTTTAGGTTTAGGTTGGGGGGGTGGACGTGAACATGGGTCAGACGGGCTCACCTTTTAAAGGTTAAATCCGTTTCGTTAGATCCCGTGACGTGTGACAGACGGTTTAATTTAACCGATCCCGAACCGAAATGAAATACATAAAAATAAATAAAAAACCTGTCCCACCCTGTCACCCATCCTAATCCCATCCCCATCCCCATCTTACCTTCTTCCTTCTTCCTTCTGTTACCCTCTCTCACACGAGCATATACCCTCCTTTCTCGACACCATGTTCGTTAACCCTCTCCACTTCTTTGTTGCCTTCGCAGTTGCAGCCGTTGGGGTATCCGGTCAGGCCGGTCTGGATTCCTGTATCATCGGATGCTTGCAGGGTGCTGTGTCTTCCAACACCTGTGCTTCTTTGTGCGTCTTTCGCGCCCTGGGTCATATATTTTCCCACTTCTAATCTTCGTTTGCTTTACATAGCACTGATGTGGCTTGTGTTTGCTCCAACACTGCCTTCCAGCAGGCTGCGGCTACTTGTCTGACTTCTAAGTGCACGACCCAGGACCAGCAAACCGCCCAACAACTTCAGCAGCAACAATGCGGAACTTGTATGTCCCTCGCCACAACTTTTCTTATTTCACCCAGCTCACACAGTTTTAAAGCGTCGGCCTCTTCGGCGGCTTCCTCCGCGAGCAGTGGGTCCGCCGTGGCATCTTCCTCAAAGCCCGTGGCATCCTCCTCGAAGAGTGCAACGTCTCCGGCTACTTCCTCGACTTCCACCACTTCGGCTGCTTCGTCTTCTACTTCTTCGAAGCCCAATAGCGCTACCCACATTGAACAAGTACCTTTCCTCACAGCAGCCGTCGCCATTGCGGGGGTCGCCCTCGGGGGTGCTTTCATCCTCTAATAGCGCATAGGGTGGTATAGATTTTCACAAAATTGTCTGATACTTGTGCCGCCACCAGTGATTAATTCCCGAGCGGGGATTATGGACTTAATGCTAGTAATAAACATTGGTAGCGAGTAGCGAGTACGTAGGGAAAATCATGACCTTCGTTTCTTGACTCCATGACTACAGACCTTGTCAGCATCAGTGAGTGATTGAATATGAAGAAACTTCCCATGGTCCATGGTCCGTCCATATGGGAATGGAAGAAACCTCACGTGACAGCTTGTGAGGATCGAACTTCGCCGAAAACCGTGTGCTTCTTTTCTTCGGAATGCTCACATTCATGATGATCCACTTGACATACGTCATCGGCCCAGTATGGAACCGGGTAGAGTAATACATGAGCAGTAGTTCTAAGCTCGATTCATCCATAACAAACAAACAAGCAAACATTCTTCTTGCAGTGTCACCGACAGATGTACAAAGGACATCACCTATATGTTAGCCGTCACACCTATGTGTACAATTCTTTTGACAGTGGATGAGGCGGCATCATCAGCAACAAATGCTGGTGTTGACTTACTCATCTGCGCGAGCTACCCAGCCCTGCGAATCCGGGAACATTATACCTGCAAACAGTGCACCTGTCAGCGTCCGTCCCCACATAAGACCACCCCACATGTAAACTCCTTACTAAGACGCGAGTAAATCTCCTCTATGAGAATTCGACGGATGTAATTCACGATAGGCGTAATTCTTCTCATTTTCACGCCTTTACTTCTAACAGCGTAGTGCGGGACACTACGTCATTATCCCATCCCATTTAGTTCGTATCACCACAGTTCAAAAATGCGGATAGACAGACGTACACATGAGTCGGCCTACTTGACTGGTCCACGAGCTGAGCCACGATCAGATGAGCCCCAGCAGGGTTCAGGCGCGTTTCAAGTTCCCCGATCTTGGTTACAATCTCGTCGATGTGTAGCGCAGGTTCATCACGAAAGCCAAGATACTGCGAGACACCCGTAGAAACCCGGCAAAGAGTCGACACGACTGATCACATAGCGATCCGCACCATCGACGTGTGCCACGGGGAGAACCGACACCGTGAGGAAGATACCGAGTCGGGGAAGAGCGGGCCACTGCCGGAGGAACCCTGTACGGTGAGGGCGTTTTAATTCGTGTTCATGAGAGGTGAGTACAGAAGTGTGGAGACAGCTAAACGTACCAGTGAACGACGGTGGCACCCCGCGCTCATGCGCGATACCGTGGAAGACGGCGAATATGGGGAGACGTGCCAAAGCATGACGCTCCTCCAGTTCGCCTTGGGATCCCGGAGGAGGTGGGGTGACGTAATACAAAGTAGTGTTCATGTCGAAACCCGAGACCTGGTTGACTGCACTCTCCTCACGTTTTTCCTCACGTTTTTCGGACTCTACGAATATGGCGCCTGCACCTTCAGGCACGATAAACCATCCAACCGCCGTCGGCTCTTGCTGTCGAATCGGTCCTCAAGACCCTGTAAATCAAGTAGGCGTTATCGCGGGGGAAATTTTATTAATAAATACCTTGGCCCAGGTCCAGAATGCCATGAAAATAAGGCTAGGGATAGTCAGCACTAAAGTCCATTACCAACACAATATAGACAAAGCCTCACAGAATGGTGCCTATCGTGAGAGGGACCCATGCACCACTAGGAACCTTCTTCAATGACGCGCCCCAGAAGAGACCTAGTACACGTCACACGTCAATATCTGCGTGGGATGCGGTTATTATGTATGGCGGTACCATCCAGGAACCCGAAGAAGATTAAAAACACAGCCCCGAAAATGAAAGGAAGGTGCTTGACATAGCGCATTTGCAGAGAGATAAGCACGGTGGTAGTAACATGACAGTCGCAACGGCAAAGCCGTAGGCGTTTGTGAGCTGAGTGGCGTTTTTAAAGGCAGCAACAATGACTATCGTCGCTATCATAACTGATGCCAAGTTCAGAATGGATCATCCCGAAAGAAAACGATGCTCACGAATCCAATTAACGACAGGGATATAGATTTGACCTTGAACTTTGTCGGATGTGTGAACCATATGGAGGCTGGACGTCCTCGTGAGCTAGGCCGCAGAACTACGAGCAAAAGAAAATTGTGCGTACGAAGGGAGACTTCGCATGTTGACGAGTTGCTGCACCAAGGAAAAGGTCGCGGTGATCATGGCTTGGGAGGCAATAGTGTCGCAAGAATCGCAAAACGTATACTATCCAGAATAAAGGCCCGTTTTGTTTCCCCGGGATTGTAAGGTAGAAGAGATTCGGAAGGACGTCAGCTCCATTAACGACGAGGCGCGCACCCTGCCCAAGGTAGGCTAGGATAAGGGAGGGATAAACGAATGACCCAAAGGAATCTGCGGAAAGACGAGTCAACCCCACCACAAGTAGATCGCCGCAATTCGACGTACCTGAATCGAGAGCATGTTAAATTGTCCAAGGCTGTGGATAACGAGAGCTGACATCAACATATGTATGCAGAAACGAGGTTCGAATGACATACTTAGCGAAGAGGGCCTCACAACCAGTAACAGCGAGCAAAACGCCCGAGAGCGTATCATAATTCTTCGTGCGCACAAAGTCTGAAAAAAAAGTTTTTGTCACACAATTGAATGGGGAGGAGGATATGGATATTTCGATTACACATAATGGCCCGTGACGGATCGAACGCACGAAAAATGCCGGGAAACTTCGTGATGTTGTAAATGCCCGTCGAGGCGAGTATCAGCATCCAGACAAAGGTGACTACCCAAGTTTGTGAGAAAGGATGGTGCAGATTGTCACACAAGAAAAAGTATGCATACTGGGCGCGAAGGCTAACGACAGACGCGCAGTGCCAAGTGGTTGTGAAGGAAGAGTAGGGCAAGAATGCCTGATATGAGGTGAGACACGAAATGCAGTATGATATCGGATGAGACGCACAATAGAGATAGAAACAACGTCATGTGATACGGAGGGCTTGGCGACAGCTGCGCAGAGGTTTAATATCCCCTCGAGATAGATCTCGTCAGCAGCAGCTCACCAATGCCTCCCACTGCGCTCGTGACCGACACGGCAGCGGTCAGAACGCCATCTGCCATTGTCAGACTTGTGCCAAAGAGGGACTGTAAGATTCCGGGTGAGATGCTATCCAGGACGAAAATTTTAAGAAAATACCCAGATCAAAAAGGGCCAGCGAAGGGACATGGGTGGTTTGATATCTCGACGCTTCTTCTTTCCAGCCATCATAGAATCGTGAGTGGGCGTGCTCTCGAAAAACTTCGGCGGATAAATGCCCTGAAACAAGGCAAACGTTCCGCCTCGCCTGGAAGATGGTACCACATAAGACTTCCGAATAAACCCGACGAAAGGATGGATGAGCACAAACCTTCGTATGTGCCAAAGTGCAAGCAGATAAAAACCTAAGTTGCCTCCAAAAGCATTGAAAAGCAGAGAGAAGAGGAAAAAAAATGGCACCAACATATTTGCAGAGCGGGATGAGCGTCAGAGACCAAACGATAGCGCTAATGGCCCCAATAATGTCCTCCTTGGGGGGGACGGTGCCAGACGCAGACCAGATGCCATTGAGGACGTACAAAGGCGACGTCCCGATGTCAGAGTAAATAATGCCTGAATAGCGAAAATCTTTTATTCACGGAGTGGGCGCACAGAAGAAAACGACAACGACTTGCCCAGAGTCTGGAAGCTAAGGACCGCGAGGGCTAAACCGCTAGCACGGAGAGGGCTGCGTTTAGCGCCAGTCTTGATTTCTGCAAAGCTCGAAGCTGTTGACATGTACAGAATATGACCCGCTGATGTAGAAGCTAACAGAAAGCCCGAGCAGCCATAGCTCCTATTTTAATGTGAGGAGCTCATGAATAATCTCCTGTTTCATCTCCTGTTTCGATTCGAGGAATGGCGGATATGCCTCTAATTAAGGTTTTGATCTTTACTCGCTCGGAAAACGGAACGGTTTAGTTTTTGCCTGCTTCAGTCAAGACCAGGGCAGTTATAGAGGGAATTTAGCCGTTATTATATTCGGTCGTTGCGTTGCTACCCCAGCAAGTCAAGTATTTTTTTAATTTAATTTTAATTTCAGTTCTCCTGTTGATAAGAACACGTGACATGATCACAACGGGCTTCGTGGCCAACGAGTGGCCGCGATCCGAGAAGGCCGCAAGGCCCCGGTGATCCAAGATAATTGTGCACCAGAGACACAGACAGACCGGGACCGGAGAGGGAGTACACCAGTGTAAGTCAATCAAATACACAGAGCTCAACAGTACATAAAAATCAACTGCCATATCGGATCGCATCATGTAGGGCTTGAAGGGGGTAGATAAGAAGTGGAGAGATAGAATGAGTGCCCTATTCAACAAGACCTATAACAAATTTCCCGGTTCCATCGCGCAGTGCACCCAGCTAGGCTAGGTGAAGGCGTTGACGTGCCAAGTAGTAGTTCAAACCTTTTACTGCTGTGTAACTGATGATTGGTTCTTAAAATCCGTTTATGTACCGCCGCCAGGGCCTAACCCAGGTACGGTCGAAAATACAAACATTTACAGTTATACGAAAGGGCTATAGCGTGCCACCCAGAAGATTATCTTTTATCGTACTTGCCATTTATTAGGGGAATTGAATTCTATTAGAAACCGTAATTGAAAAAAAAAAGAAGGGCTTTAAGGCAGGGCTAGCAGAAACTTACCCCGTTTGTCTGCAGGAGCTACTTGAAGCTGGTTCTAGTGTTTTTTTTTGCAGGAACTGCAAAGGATGTGATTGTCCCATTACAGGTGCTATATGATAGAGTTGGGCTTGCCAAAGCCGGAGTGAGGTCAATTGCAGAAGTAGTAGAACGTGTAGTCGACCCGGCCCGAGCCGGGATCCGCCAGGCAGTGTTCTCAGGGTGTTCTCCGTGTCATCGTCATTCATCATGCCACTATGTTACTCCGGTCTCTTGGGCGCCTTTTGATTTAATTTCATGGGGTGTACCTCCTTAAATAACAGGTAATTTTCATCTGTGCCCCATCATCTCAAAATTTACTGTGATTATTGCGCGAACGGCTTTTAGGAACATCAGTTCGTACAGTGTTGCCAATTGCCAGGTCTGAAAGTAGCTCACTATAATTGTATCACAGCACTCCATGCCTTGTATCCCTCTTGAGCTCGTCATTCACATCCTTGAGAACGCATATCACAACTTAGATGGGTCTCCTGACCTGAAAACTCTTGGCTCTTGTGCTCTTGTCTGTAAAGCGTGGGCTCCCATCGCCCAGCGTATTTCCTTCCATCATGCTCATGTTGACAGAAAAAAACTCCTGACCCCTGGGAACGAGGAGCGCACCCGTTTGTCTGCTGCGATAGGCTGCCTGATCAAGCGGCCCGTATTAGGAGCATATGTTCGGGTGCTCGAGGTATCTCTTGGCCGCGACCGTCATTTTACTACCCTTCCTAGACGGCTCATCTCTCTCCCCGACTTCATCACGTTACTTTCCTTTTGCCCACAACTGTATCAGCTCATGCTAAGTTTGGAACATCGCAAGTTCGAGGCACCCACCCTTTCCGCACTCTCCAAGACCGCGTTACGACTTCAGGCCCTTGACATCGGCACGACATCCGACCCATACCGCGACCTTTCATTTGTCCTATATCAGCTGATGGAAATATGGCCCTCAATAAGATTTCTTCGCCTCCGTTCGGGGTTAAGTGTCCCACCTCCACCTACGCGTCCCCCCTTCGCGCTGTATGAACTCCACCTCGTCTCACCGATCGTTCCCACGGCTCTGAAATGGCTTTTACCTTGTCCTGCACTCACCGGATCGTCATTGCGAGTGTTAGATCTAGGTGCAGCCTTCACACACCTTCAGCCAGAAGAGCTCGCAACGTTTGCTGCCCATGCTCCCTTCGTCTACTCATTGCGAGTCACTCGTGAGCCCGTCACAGGATTTGTCGGGCTTTTCACGAATATACAGGAAGTGGTCCTTTGCCAGCTTCTTCTTTTCCCGCGCCTGCCTGCCTTTCCCCGGAGTGTGCGCCATCTCGGGTTGTACAGTCATCCCGTATCGTACGCGAGTGATCTAGATGCGCAGTTGGGTGCCGCGGCGGATTCTTTGAAAAACTTGCCCGTGTTGGAGAGTGTGACGATTAATAGCACGATTGCGAAGATCTGCGCATGCAGACAGTTAATCCTCGGATGTAGAGGACGAGGTGTACGTCTCGTGGTAGATCCACGTGAGCGGCATGACAAGCCGGTGAGCACTTTTTTGTAGTCATTCCATAATTTGTCTGAGGGCTGACAATCCGTTGTCCAGCTTGAGTATCTGATGCCAACCTTCACGCCTTCTCAACGCCGATAACCCGTTCCGTATGAGCGCCTGAATGCTTGTCCGTTCAGGTGCAACGAATACTGGAAAAATTCAATCTCGCACAGTGATTACCCAGATTTGGCACTGCCTATATAATTTCTCCTGATTGATATACTGATATAAATCCGCGGACCGATATTATTTTTGGCAGCGTGAACGCCTTAACCAAAGCCCTAAGCCCATTTTCCAGCAAACACTTCGCCATGATGCCGCGATCACGTGGAGATTTCCCGCAGGGTCACGGGACTCATGATTATGGTCCTCCGACTTTCGGACTTTTTTTTTTTATTCTTATAATTCTCGCGTCAGGACCGTGCCTAAATGGCGTGGCTACTACTGGGACATAGTAACTACTGTTGGAACAAGTGGGAGTGGTAGTGTACTACCGTGGTAAAACCCCTTGGTAGGGGAAAAAAAAAGGGAGGGGTAGTGGAAGGGAGTGGGGGTTGTGCTGTCGCACTGGAAATGAGCGTAAGAGTGAAGACGCCCGATGTCACCGACTCGGCTTAATCCGGCTCGCGAGGTCGTTCCGAGGAAAACGGCCTAGTGAAGGTCCGTGTGTCCTGAATGAAGGTGAGCAAATCCTCGTGAGCAAATCCTCGACGAAGGGTTTGCAGGGGGGGGGGGTCCAGGGCCGACTTTCAGGCTTTTTTTTTTTTTTTTTTTGAATCAATTTTATAACGCGCTTGCGGGATGGCACCCAATCGCGCGGCCACATCCGGGTACAATGTGACTACTACTACTACGAACAGAGGGATGGAGCGACAAAGTCATGGATGGAAACCCAGAAGGAAAACCGTAATAATAGTTCTAAAGTAGAGAGGCCGTCCGAAACAGAGACCGTTTTAAGAGACAAAGAGAGAGAGAGAAACTCACACTAAGTCCCAGATCAACACACCCTAAACTCAATCCGGCTCACGGGGGCGTCGAGAGAAGATCGGCCGGCGGAAGGCGCCAGTCTCCTGTAGGAACTCCAGGAGGTGCCCAACCACGCCACGGTCGTTAAAAAAGTCGATGGGGTCGAGGCCCTCCAGATCGAACGGGGTAAGCTGCCATGTTGCTCGCGCTTGAGCATACAAGGTGCATTCCAGCAGCACGTGAGTGAAGCTGGCTGGGGTCGTGTTGTCGCACTGGCATGTGCGCTCGGAAGCCGGTCGGCGCGCGTGAAAGCGTTCGGCGTATTCCGAGATAAAGGCATGCCCTGTGGCAAGGCGCATGGCGGTGGAGGTGGTGTGTCGATCGAAGGGGTCCTCGCGACGACGGGTGGCAGCGGTCCAAAGAGGGTGGTTGGAGCCACGCGGAGGGCCGGAGATGGAGATGGAATAAGCCTTGAAGTCAGAGCCGGAGGGCGAGCCGACCGTGGGCGCAGCCGCGGCGCGATCTCGAAGCCATTCCTCGCGCCAGTTGTCGTAGGCGCGGAGGCGTGAGAGGGCTCGCCATTGGAGCGGAGGCCGACTTTCAGGCTTGATACAATCGCTAAAGCCCGACTTTTTCCACGTGACATCTTAGACCTCCTACCTCCGCAATACAACACCCCTCTAGACTGGGTCCTAGCTCGCACCGAGGATGCATCTACACCCTGTCAGTTTTCTGTCGGAGACACGCCGGACTCGACCTCGTAACACATTGCATGTCTCCGTGTTCCTTCCGGATCTCATAGAGCCTGGCGAACAAATCTCCTGTCGGCGAATTGTCTGGTTGTGGTGGGCCTGTGTAAAAGAAACGACAGGCTCCCTGGGTCATGATCGTATGCTTAGCATCTGGTAACTCTCACCAAGCTCTAGAATGTTGAGCTTGTAACCCCCCAACATTGAAATTCGCTCTTCGTATACACGACTTTTCACCGCGCATTACTCTTTTACCTCACTTTCCTGTTCTGTATTCGTTCAACCATCACTCGCCCTGGCGATGCCTCAAGGGCTGTCTTTGGCGAGGAATTGTTCACAAGGGAAGACGGAACTTGCGACCCATACTGAGGCGAAGAAAAGAAAAAAGCTAAATATGGGCGCCGCTTATGTAAGTTGTAATTCCCAAAGTTGGTATCAACGTTTCACACGATTTTCTAAGGCAAGGCCATGTGATGGAGCAAATGCGGCAAGCCTAGCTATACCTCGTACTCGTAGCTTACGTAATGGGCCAGGTTGTATATTGTATACGCTAAGCGCTCAGGGGTGACAGTTCTCCTCTCCTTAGTAACCATCCAGTAACCATCCACTTGACTTGCGCGGCGTATTAAATGGGGTTTTGCTTGCGCGCCCCCATTCCCATCGGGGCTAGTCGAGCATTCCACAAAGCTCCACTTGCTTGTGAATTGGCTGGAATCAAGGCAACACATCGACAATTGAAAACCATACCTTCCTTGTGACAACTCCTGAAACTACTACAGATGGTCGAAGGCAATCGGTGTTTTTGTCGGTGGAAGTGTGGATACGGTGTTAGGGTGTATTGACTGTGGGATTCAATTACCCTGTAATAAATTGACTTGAGGGACAGTTGCGTAAACGGTGCGCTCGGCAGAACAAAACATGGCTTCTATTATTACAAGGCGAGGTGAGGTTAAACGGTAGGCAGCACACAACTTTAGAGAAAAAACAAATAATGACCTCACTCATCCCCCTGCACATATCCTAGCCAGTGTTGAGGGGCTCGTGGGCCTGGCAGCAAGGCTTCAGGGACGCCGTTGGATTATCTGCCGTGACCAAGAAGACTCTCTAGTTTGAAATCGGTCCGGAAATTATGGCCAGAAATGGATTCCGGGAAAGCGCAACCACCGGATGGATGGGCGCGCGAAACATAACTACTTGGGGCAGATCATCTTTTGATGAAAAATTCGTGATGACGAATGAAGTAGACGAGTCGCAATATATGGTGAATATTGAAAAACGACACAGAGGCGGAGCGTGCAGCTTGATTTATGTTGGGTGAGTCGCTCTGTGTGAAGGGGTCACGAATCACGAACTGAAGTGCACAGCCACATTGATCAGACCTTTCAGGTCGGTCACGTTTCCAGGTTTTCCAAGTTATGCATCAGGCACTTCGCCATTGCATAAACGAACTTGCTAGCAGGCCTTGAAATTGATGGACGAGTCTACCCTACTACATGAGGCGATTGTATTTGCGGATAAATTTCCCCGCTTTCTTGACCTTATTATTAACACTTCATCCGCCATCACGGTGAAGTCTAAGGTACGGCACGATCTGTCAGGCATATAGAACTCCGGATTCCCCTATTCGTTTTTTCGTCCACTCCCCTCCCTCCCCTGAGTGCAACTGAGCCTTCGTCAGCATTTATGGAGTCGGCAGCTTTTAACCACCTCCCACAGGACCACTCCCGGAATGGTGAGGTTTCATCTATTCGCGTGGAACCTGGGACGCACTCGGGCTACTTAAGTTGCATCGTAAACAAATTGTGGTCTCTCATCCCTCACCTTCGGACGATGTTATCTTTTCTCGTGTCCGTAACCGCCGTTGCGTGGGCATTGTCATCGTCCGGCCTATCTTTGGGTCGTGCTCACTGTC
The DNA here is from genome assembly GCA_022496185.1 of Multifurca ochricompacta. NCBI lineage: Eukaryota > Fungi > Basidiomycota > Agaricomycetes > Russulales > Russulaceae > Multifurca > Multifurca ochricompacta. The sequence continues at coordinate 60,194 of WTXG01000166.1, read as the reverse complement.
GCAACCAGCCTGGCGACCCTGGATATCCCACTTCTGCAGATTGGTCTGCTTTTAATAATACAATCGATGGCAGGTTACTTAATGTCGTTCCGTCCGCGGAGGCGTGTCTCAAATTAGGCTGCACTGAGGCGCAGTGGTCAAGTGGGATATTTCGACAAGCTATCCCCGGCTCAATGAATGCTGTTGGTATCTTCTTCGACTTGGCTCCTCGTTACTCCTGCTAAAGACTGCTTTGGGCTCGCAGTATAATTGGGAGCAGGTGAAGCACCCTGATTGTGGTATCCACATCAATAGCTAAAGGTGGTGATGACGACAGGATTACGGCCCTCCCGCAGAACTTTGTCTACAAAATGGCACTACATGTGAACAGGGCTTTGTCCCACTCTACGCAGTCAATGCAACAGCCGCTCAGCACATTCAGGTTCATGAGTCTTCACTCCTGACCCCCTTATAGCCACTTACCCGTTTCCAGGCGGGGATCAGATTTGCTCAGGCTCACAATCTCCGTGTCGCCATCAAGTCGTCCGGTCACGACTATCTGGGCCGCTCTACCGCAAAAAATTCGTTACTCCTCTGGACGGCTTATTTCCAGAACATATCTTTTACAGAGCACTTCCTCGTCGCTGATGTGGATCAGGGGCCCTCTGTTACGGTTGGCTCTGGAGTCGGGCTGAAAACCCTCTATGCTGCGGCCAAGGCGCAAAACAAGGTGTTTATAGGTGGCACCGCGGCAACCGTATCCGCAGCAGGCGGTTATACCCAGGGAGCCGGACATTCGGCGTTCTCGCCCATCTATGGACTCGCATCAGATAACGTTCTCCGTACGTGGTTCTGTGACAGGTGTCTCTTGACAACCCTCAAGATGGGACTACAGAATATAGTGTCGTCCTCGCAAATGGCTCATTTGTTACGGTAAACGCGGCCTCGCACCCGGATCGTACGTTAATTTATCCCCGTACACATTACGGTAAATATCCCAACTCTAACCCCTCGTCCCTCCCCCCTTTAGTGTTCTGGGCTTTGCGCGGGGGAGGCGCGGGAAGCTGGGGCGTGATCATTGACGCCACGTTACGCACCGTCCCCAGTTTCAACATTACCCTGCACACTGTGAACATTCTGACGGACTCCTTAAATCAGACGGGTGACTTGATGACCGCGCACGCCTCACATATCAAGGACTGGGATGGTGTCAGGGCTGGGCAGTACTTCTACTTGGCCGGGTCGACAACAAATAGCGCGCTCGTGGTAAATACGGTCTTCAAAGATCTCGACGGCGCTTCTAGCAAGGCGCAGCTGTCCTCTTTCCTCTCCAGCGCAACTGCACTTGGCGCAGTTGTTCAGGGGGAGACCACTATCACTGCTCCTCCTAATGATATCGTTGGATTCGCGGACGACCCATCTGGTTTTAACGTCATTCTCAGCTCTCGCCTCATTCCAAACTCTGTTTACCTCCTTGCGCCAAATAGCGTTGGTGCGGCATACAAGCGACTGCTTTCGCAGGGTGTCCAGACAGTTCTTGGACACCTCGTCGCCGGTGGTGTGTTTTCCTTTCCCCACTAGGTTCAACTGTAAAACCATATTCCATATTGACCAATATTTCCCAGGCAAGGTCGCTGCCAACGCGAATATCGAGTCGGCAGTCCATCCTGCATGGCGCACGGCAAAGACCCACGTAAGTGCCTCCATCTAATGGCCCGGCCTAAAATCCCCTTTAACACCAAGCGATTGGCTAGGTGATCGCAACTGCCCGTTGGGGCAATACCGTTTCCGCAGCGGACGTACGGGCACTGCGGAAGAATTTCACCGCAACAGTCAGGCCTGTGCTGTCAGAGCTCGCAGGGGGCGCGTCCAGCGGCAGCTACTCGAATGAGGGCGATGTGCTTGAACCGGATTTCTCGGTCACATTTTATGGCCCAAACTACTCCCGCCTTGAGAGGATCAAGGCTGTGTACGACCCTAATGACCTCTTTATCGTTTCAACTGGCGTTCGTAGTGAGCACTGGGATGCTGACGGCATGTGTAAGATATAATGTATAACTACTTATTTATTCCATTCGTGTGAAATAATACCCATTCATTGTTATGGCCACGTGCAAATACCTTTTATAAGGTCAGGGCACATGGTGTAGTTGGTTTATCACGCTCGCTTAGCATGCGAGAGGTGTCCGGTTCAATTCCGGATGTGTCCAGCTATTTTTACCCCCCCCCCCAGGTGATTTTTCATTCATCTCATATACTGTTTAGCCCCCACTACTACGAGCGTCTATCAGAATTGCTAGCTTACCCATCCAAGGTGCTGGTGTGGCGTAAATTACAGACTGCATTACAGAAGAATGGTCGTCGCAATGATGTCGAGTCGACGCTCATCTGATCTCTTTTGGTAACACCTTGTACCATCACGAAGCCAGGATCCCTCTTATGCCCCTTGGGAAGCTTCTACCGAAAACTTAACGGGGAACCATACACAAAGGACAACATGTTCTTCTCCATCTCCATCGTTTCATTCCCGCAAATAGCTCAAACCTCCGGTCCCGTCACGATTTTATCCATGAACACGCACACGACACGACTTTCCCACCGGACATTCAAACACCCCGTCAGGAGGGGATTCAACACTCGTTGTACTCATGCACCTTCTTCATTACTTTCCGAAGCACCTTGTGGGCTGACAGCACCTACCGGAGGTAGATGCACCGGTGGGCGTTCGTAAGTTTCTGTCTGGATCAGAGACGCGAACTTTCGCTCCGAACCAGACTCAACGACCCTGTGAGAGTAATGAGTACTCGTGTAGAACTGATGGACCTAGGCATAGGTGGGAGGGGGAATACCGGGCTTGCAGCACGACGTGAGTCAAACTTGCATAGGAGCGGCACGCAACCGCATCCTCAGTGAGCGCGTGAGAGTATACGACCCTTCGAACAAGGCAATGTACTGAAGTTGCATCAAACTTATTGTTGTATAGTGGGTGTTATAGAATAAGTCAGAAACGAACGGGTTCATCTCCCGAGATGGCAAGAGCGTTCGTCCAACTTATATCGGTGCGTATAGCAACCCCATTCTGTGCTTTGATATGATCCTCGAACTTCTCCAGTGTGAGTTTGTCCCCGTTGATGGAAAGCTCAGCATCGGGAGTGAAGAGGGTCGGTATCTGTAGAGCTTGGTCCAGGCTGTACAAATTTGTTAGCGTAGATTGTGCCCACTCTTGAAGCTCCCTCTTCGAGTCATAATCACTGATGATAACAGTACTGGGGGTAGACTCTGAGGAGGCCATGATAGGATAGGTGATGGTGCGGCTGGGAATTGTGTGCGAGTGGTGCATTCGTTCCGGCCCGGCTATGCCCACTCTCTCAGCTCAGCCACGCCACCCGCCACTACCACCAATGAGTCATAATGACTTCCTTCCTTCCTTCCCTCAGCAAGTACTATCCTCGGTCCTCAAGGTGAAAAATATGTTAGTAAGCTATGAAAAAATGCCATATTATGATGCATTTGTTGCATAAATCTAGTCAGTTTCTAGTGCAGTGCAACCCGGTTGTGCATGTACCTCACCTCCACCCTTTGTCGCAGCAATGAACTAAGGCCTTGAGCAACAAACCACGGTGGCACACCCTTGACCTCGGAGAAATGTTTTTAAGCGTTGGATCTCATCCGCCCAGTCACAACACGAACGACTTATGTCCTTTTAAAGCCACTCCAGTGCACGGGGTCAATGCACTTGCCAATTGTTTCTTTGTTTTTGTACGACTGGTGCATCTACCACATTTTCTTTTATCCATACATGTGGCACATGCTGCGATGTGATGCTCGATACCGTTGATATAAAGCAAAGTTCCTTCCCTTTGGTCAATTGCCGTATTACCCACCCTATCTGACTTGTGTATATACCTCGACTGGTGACAACGACGAATTGCCTTCTTCCCAGCTATCAGAATTATCCACTAATGAACAACCAACCGCGTCTTTTTACACATTGGATACCGAGACTGCAGGTGCGCCTTTGTCGGGTTCACCTCACCCCACCCCCCCTTCCCCCCCACTGGGCCCATCTGAAAAGTATGATCGCAAATTTTACCAGACTCTCAGCGAGGAGTCGCTCTCAATCCTCCTTGAACAACCCACTCGTAGCCGACTACAATTCGTAGATGCCTATCTCGAAGATGCACGTAGAGACGAGGGTAAGGTATATACCTTCGTGCCCCTCACGGTACCTAGATCCGGTCCAACATCAGCCCCGATTCACAAGTCGCCCGCTTTAACACCAGTAGACGACGATGAAGGCGACTCAGAAGAGAGGGTCGCTTTAGTGGCACGGCCGAAGCCCCGCCACCCGCACAATCTTTACCTTCCTTTATTTCTCCCTGCCCCATCCCCCATTTCAACGCCTCACCAAATTAGGGACCCGACCCCGCCTACATCTTCCTATTCGAGCGCAAAATGGTCGCTTATAGAAACCTTAGCTGAAGAACTACTGCTCTATAGTTCTTCGGGTCTATCCCCAAGAAATATCGCTAGCAAAGATGGCCAAGATATTCCAGATTCGGATTATGAAGACGTCGACTTTAATTCCGATGACGAGTCTTAAACCTTGTGTACTGTCTCAGTTGAGGGGGGAAGGAGGGAGGTGAGAGTTTCGGAACGGAATCAATGAAAAATTATACTTTTCGCGTTTACCCCCGAGTCTATTAGCAATGTTTGTTTTATATAGGCACACGTTATATCCCTAATCTATGGCCATTTAATTGTAATTGATAATTGACGTTCGAGTATCGGATGCGGTCGGTCCCAAAACATGACCAATTTCCCGTTCGCTGCCAGCCAGAGCAACGTAATGGAAGTAATGATAAAAGCTAGTATTACTGGTTGTTGCTTGCGGTAATCCACTGAAGGAACTCGGTACACCGTTCGCAGTTTCAATCGTTCAATCCTGATACACACAAGTCATCAGAATCGCATCGTAGGTTTTTTTTAAAGTTCCTTCCTTTCTAACGCAACACAACTGAAATATAAGTGCATGGCCCCCAATGGCTAAAGATTCTACCTATCTACCTATTATATTCATTCTAAACTAGCTAGCTAACCGAACAGACCATCAAAATCACGGTCACGTGTCAACGATTCTCTCTCCATCGCACTTGTTACGCAAGCGATGACGAAAATGTCGATGTGCTATTTGACGAGGATGACGATGACGACGACGATGTTATGTGCCCGCCGCTAGGGTCTGAGCTGAGGATGTGGGTATCAAGAACTCTCATTTAATGATATGGAAACCTTACTCTAACCTTCAACAACTTTTATGCCATGCTGCCTAATTTTTTACGTCTCGCATTTTCCTTTCTCCCTTTCCAATTTACTCTTCTTCCTCTTCCTCTTCCTCCTCAAGTACCGCTCGACTTGGGCTTGGGCGGCACCCGCTCTCCCCTTGATGTGCCCAATAAACGTATCGTAATCATTGGCGGCGGAACTGCTGGCATCGTCACGCTCAAGACTCTAATTGCTGATCTGCCCAAAAATGTAACCAGTAACTGGGAGATTGTGCTTCTCGAACAGCGTGATAACATTGGCGGTATATGGTGAGCGCCTTTTTTATCTCTATCTTTTAATATGTATGTATCTTATTCTCCCTTTCGCAGGTATCCAGACCCAAACCTGCCCACCCTCCTGACCTTCCAGAAACACCACTGTACCCGCGTCTCAGAACCAATACCCCTCATCCTTCCAGTTAAGCTTGTCGGCTCCTTCCCTCTGCCATCAACCTTAACTAACTCTCATATTTTTACTAGTGACTATCCCCCAATTTCCCTTTCTTGTTGGAACAGCCCTTTTCCCCAACCATACCTTCGTATTTAAATACCACGAATCGATCATTAGCCATTGGAACCTTTCCTCTTATATACACCTTGAACACGAAGTTCTCTCTGCTGACTGGCATGGAAACAACGTCTCCGGCCACTGGCAGCTTACTACGCATGATCACGCCCGTAACCGCTCTACTCGGGCGAGATTCGACCACCTCATTGTTGCCACCGGACACAATCACTATCCCTATGAGCCCAAGTTACAAGGACGACCGACTTGGGAGGCCTCGGCACCTGGGCGAAAGGTACTTCATTCGATGTTCTATCGCGATCCCGAGGCGTATAGTGGACGTAACGTTCTAGTAGTCGGTGGAGGTGCGAGCGGGCGCGACATAGCACAGCAGGTCGTTGGTTTCGCCAATTCCGTGCGTACTCTCCCTTTCCTGCTCTTGGACTCTCCCAAAATAATTCACCGCCCTTCTTCCTTGCAGACATATGTTTCTATTAAGGATCAACCATTCCGACCCATCTCTTTCCCGCACATCCCAGGAGTAGAACGTGTCCCCGCCCTCCTGAGATTTACTCCATTCGCGCCGGTATTTAAAGATGGAACCTCACTCCCTCATATCGATACGGTCATCTTTGCGACTGGATATGAGCTTCGTATTCCCTTCCTCTCCTCTTCTGTCCGCGATACGCCCATCATCACACCGCTCCCCGATCCGGAAGTCTGCGACACGCTCACGAACAACGGGAGGTATCTCCGACCCCTGTTCCGGCACATCTTCTCACTCGCCCCAACCCATGCACCTCGCGCGCTCGCATTTGTCGGTCTTCCCATCTACGTCGCGAACGCCATTTCGGATAGCGCACAAGCGCTACTCATCGCCCATGCGCTAGCAGACGACAAGTTACTACCACCGCACAGTGCGCTCCTCGCGGACCTGCGTGCGCAAGAGGCTGCAGTAGACGATCCAGCGCGCGTCGGACACCGTATCTTGCAGCCGGGCGGCGGCACTGGTTACCAAAATGAGGTCGTTCGACTGCTCCAGGACCGTGGTCTCGGTGGGAGACCTAACGTGCCACCGTTGGGTACAGCGTTCACTGAGCCCTGGAGGGTCTTTGCTGTGCAGGAGGGCACAAGGCTGCGTCGGGCGTGGTTGAAGGTGGAATCGCTCGGGGAGGGAGAGGTGAATAAGTGGTTGAGTAGTGTGAAGAAAGGAGATGAGGCGGAGTGGGATGATTTCATGGTGCGATTGGTCGAATGGGATAAGGAACAAGGTGGTGGTGGTGGGGAAGATGTGGATGTAGTAGAAGAAGGATGGTACGCGTTTTGATTGGTAGAGCGCGATGTCAGTCACATACCTCTTTCGTCGTGTTGGTGTCGACGGTGTGAGATGGAAGATTTGTGTCGTCCTTTTTTTATCATCATCATGTCGTCCCTTGTCGAACTGTTGTCGTAAGGTCGGAGGGAAGGCGGCGGAAGAATTTCCAAGGTGATATCAGATAGTAGATGTAGCTTCAGATAGCAGATTCACCGAGCGCATCACTCGTTGATTAAAGATGAAGATGTTATGATTGGGGCGTTCTAAAGGCTATCCCTTCTTCCATCATCATCTTTTTCATATGCATCGTCCCCTTGGAACGTAGCCCCCCCCCCCCTCTCTCTCTTAGAAAGGGCAACAATAACACACAATATCACTCAGGAATTGCTCGGTTTATCACTTTAATTATCATTTTCCGAATAACGAACAACCCCAGCGAGCGTCCATGGCTTGTCATTTTCTTGCACACAGATATCGATCGTGCCTTCAATAAATAGTTCTATCCCCTTTCCCTCCCCCTCATATCCCTCGTCCTCGCTCCCAAGGAAATTGAACACCATCCCCCTTCCCCCCCCCAAAAAAAAAAAAAATAAGGAAAAGATGACTATGCTGGACTACTGCTGCTATCGTCGCCACTCTCTCGTCGCCCTCTTCTTTCTCATCCTCATTTTCTCCTCCTTCGGAATCTCGCTCTCCCAGGCACAGACGACGACGACGACGACTCCCCCCGCGTCCGCGTGTGGCACAATATGTGCCGAATCTGCAGCTATCACGGCGGGATGTGACGCGTACGGATTTTAATTCTCTTTCTCCTTCGTTTCCCTCCCCTTCCCCGAGTAGTCTGTGACCAACTGCCTTACTGTCTCTCGCTCTCGCCAGAACCAATGTCACGTGTTTATGTGCGAGCCCCATATTCCTACAAGCCGCAGATGGTTGCATTATGCAGACCTGTGCTGCTTCCGACGCTCAAACAGCAGCCGAATTTTTAAGTGCCATATGCATGAGCTCGCCAGGAGGACAAGGTGAGAACGAACTTTTCATCAATTGTTCCTTTTTTTTTGAACTTTTTTTTTTTTTGGGTTGGTACAAGTATCTTCTTTTTTAACTAGTGATGCAAATACCGTCACCTTCCCGAGTGGCTCGAACTTCGCGACAACGACCATTATTACTCGGACCATTTCTCCGAGTCGGAGCATTCCTAGTATCATCAATGACCCCAGTAGGGCGACGACGACGACGGTGGCTATCGCTAACGCTACTCCCACATCCGTCAACACCTACTCTCCGATAATGAGCACGGACAGCAGCAGCACGATCGATTCGGCACCGAGTCGGACCCCCAGTACATCTTCGAGGAATGGGGCGTGGGTACTGACAACGGTGCCGACGAATGTTGTAGTTGCAGCACTGTTGGCAGGAGGGATCGGTGCTTTTGTTGTTATCATGTGATGTGATGTGATGTGATCCTGTTTGCTTGCTGATGAACCTACGGATATCACGTGATACCCTTGTACACTTCTCTTTACTCCACTTTCACTCCCTTTGAACCCACTTTCTTTTGCATTCTTTGCCTCATTGGAGTTCCTTCGGATCGGATACCGCGTTTCCTTGCATCTCTCTCTTGCATCCATACCATACCATACATTACATCCATACCATACATACGTACCAGTATAATCAATCAATCAAGAGCGAAAAGTATACCCCTTCCCCTCCCCCTCAGTCGGCCCTTTACGAGCGTCCCGGAGAGAGAGAGAGAGAGAATAGGTTTTTTTTATTTCGAGACCTTCTGGCGCACGTCGCAACTGGTTAGTGTTGGGTTGATTGGTTGGTTGGTTGGTTGAATCGGATAAGGGTGCGCGCCCATAATTGATTTGAAAGCAAAGTTCCGTTATCCATTTTCCAAGCGCCAACTTGGCCCCAAAAGAGAAACGTAAGGCGAGCGAGGCCACCAAGTGTTTTATGCTATGCTATGCTATGCTATGCTACGATAACCCCCCCTCCTCCTCCATTGGGGTTTTGGACTTAAACTAAATTAACTTTATTACTATACACAATTACATCACATAACGGCTTTGCCAAGCTTGAAGCTTGGCACCAACCAAAGTAATATTAAAAAAAAGCGCCAGGGCACGCACAACATACAATCGCTCGAAGAAGAAAAATATTATCATCGTTTTTAACTCTCCCTCCCTCCCGGAATTTGAATGATGAAGGTGGGTTGTTGTAGTGGTGCTAAAAGTGGCATGCAAAGTGGAGTTGTTGTGTATTGCACCGCCCGCCCGCTCAAGTTCCGGTACCACCCACTCTAGAACCGGCGAAGACTAGAATACTTTAGTTGGTTGGTCGGTTGGTTTGACCCGCGGTTTCCAATTGTGACACCCACGGGCTAGAGTGAGCGGGCGAGCGATGCGATGGGATGTGCGATAAAGGGATGGGATTTTTGTGAATTTTAAATTAATTTAAATTGAATATGTCAGTCTCAAACACCCTTACTGTGCTTATGCATGTGTTATGTTTTGTTTATGTTTATGTTACCAACGAGATATGAGATCTTAAATGACGTTGACGATCTTCACTTCACTTTCACTTTCACGCCTCCAGGGAGCCTCGAGGTTGGGGACGGTGGGCGTTGACCGTGACCCCCTAAAGTATACGCATACGCACACGCACACACACACGCACACACACACACACCCACCCCACCCGCGTTTATATATAATATAATTCTAATTCTAATTTTTGAAAATTCCCTCTCTCTCTTTGCCTGCGCATTATATCCCAACTCAACCATGATTTATTTCCCTACCTTTGGCCACTTTTCTCTTCTCACTTCCTTGTTCTTGTTCTTGTTGTCGATCGTACCAGAGGTGTCATCCCAAACGACCCTCCCTGATTGTGTTCAATTATGCGCGAACAATGCCTCCGCAAACTCGGGTTGTGACCTGTATGCATTCAACCTCACTACCCTTTGTGTCATTTAACAATATAAACCCTTTTCCTCTCTCTCTCTCTCTCTCTCTCCTTGTTTTTTTTTTTTTTTTTGAAACTTTGGACTAGAACGGATACGTCTTGTGTCTGTAACACTCCATCTTTCGCAACCACGGCCGGGGCATGCATCGCCACTCAATGCCCACCCGCCGATCTACAAGCGGCACAAGCATTCTTTCAAAATCTATGCTCTCGTTAGTTTTATCTTTTTTCCTCTTGCTCCCTCCCCCCCCCCAAAAAAAAAAGAAACACATCCTAAAAAAACCCTTGATTTCTTTTAAATCAGAGGGTTCATCTTCCGTCCCAGTTAGCAGTAGTGGCACGGGTGAGTCCATTAGTCGTTTGCGTCTTTTTGGCGCAATTTAAAAAAAAAAAAAAACCTTCACGTTTGGGGGTAGATGTGACATCGCCTTCGACCTCGGGTGTCGTGACCACCACCGCCATCACCTCAGGTCTAACAAGCGTAACACCGTCCACAAGGATCACTACGACGACGCCAACTTCGAGAGCGAGCACGACGGGGTTCTCTTCTTCATCCGTTGGTAGCACTACTATTACCCGGTCGACCACTTCCTCAACCTCGTCGTCATCGACCCCATCTAATCACGCTACACACGGCCAACCTGGTCGTGGTGTCGGTGTCGGTGTCGGATTCGCTTCGGTTCTGGGTTTGGTACTTGCTGTGTTCATTTGGTAAAGAATACGCACATCCCCCCTCCACGTGGTGCTTTTCACCGCAGCACGCAGGGTAGTTGTGGCTTTAATTTTGGACCTTTTTTTTTTTTTCCATCTTTCATGCATACAGACATGATCCAAAAACAACAAAAAAACACGTGTGTTCATGGACAGAACTGTTTCACGTTATCTTTCTTACGATATCCAATCCTCCTCCTCCTCCTCCTCTTCTTCTTCTTGCAACTTGTTTTGTAGATATTTTTTGAACGGACCGGACCGCAAAGGGACCACATCTTAAATGCGCATGTTTTTTTTTTTTTTTGTTTTGTTTGGGAAGTTGTTTTTTAAAAAATGCCCACTTCTCACACACGTAACGATTTTATTTATTATTTATTATTATTATGGAACAATGCAATTGCTGTTCCCGACAAGAGAGGGAGAAGGTGACGCCGCATTCCATTCTCCATTTATTAACTTTCGGGAGCAATCACATCACATCACAGCCCCGCCCGGTGGAAGAAGGAACTCCGTCTCGTCTCTCTTCTTCTCTCTTCTCTTCTCTTCTCTCATCATATCATCTTTTGGCACCCTTGGCAACTTTTCTCACTGAAACACCACATGTCATTAAGAAAAAAAGTACTCCCGTTTATTTTATTTTATTTTTTTTCATAATGGGAGGTAGGGTTAAGGTGGGTTTGGGTGGTTAGTAGTAGTAGTAGTAAGTAGTTGATTTAAAAAATTAAAAAATAAATCTTTTTTTTTTTTTTTTGTGAGGCGGGGAAGGGGGAGGGGAGGGGAGGGGTCTCTTTTGGAATTTCCACTTCCACCATAAACCCCGCGCGTTCAACCCGTCCAGCACACACACACGTACACATCCTCCCTTCCCAAACCACCCATTTCGCTAACGCTAACGCCCCCCTCCCTCTCCCCTCCCCCCCAAAAAAAAAAAACTCACCAGAACCAGTGCAAAAAACAAAGAAAAGAAGGGCTCGGAGGGAAGGGAGGGAAGGGAGAGAAGAAGAAAAAAAGGAAGTGTGAGTTTAAAATCGTACTTTTTTTTTTTTATGGGGGGGGGCATTGTTTCCAACTCTACTACTATCACAATTCTCTCTCTCTCTCTCATACGTTTTTTTTTTTTGAAGCGTCTTTTCTTTTGGGCTTGCTCATAGTTTGAATATATATATATATTTTTTTTTCGTTTTGTTTGTGTGGATATTCTCATTCCTCTGCTCCCTCTTGCAATATTCATATTCATATCGGGGGACCCAAAAAAACGACTTTTTTTTCAAGGTTTGTTTGTTTTTATTTTGTAAACACAACAAGTTGTACAAGCGCAACCACAATACCAAAAAAAAAAAAAGAAAAAAAAAAGGACAGACAAAAAGTTATGATGCAATTAGTAGTATGAGGGAAAGAAGAGGAGAGAAGGAGAGAGGTAGGAAGTAGGGATATAAATATCACAAAGTCCCCAGTAGGTAGAGGCCGAGGTTTTTTACGCCTGGCAACACCAGTAAATGGGGGATGGGGGATGGGGGGGAATAAGACAGTGCATAAGAGGGGGAAAAGAGTAATGTAACGAACGATCGGTCGGTCGGTCGGTCGGTTTCTGTAAGTAGGAATGTGGTTGGCGGCCCATCCCACGTGCAGCGAGTAATATATAAAAAAAAAAGTTCCCAAGGGAGAGCGGAGATAAAATGGGGGGAGTCGAAAACCGGCAATTTCGGGGAGGTGCGTAACCGCTACGAAAATGGGAAAGTCGAGGCGGCGTTCAGAAGGGAGCACCACTATGCTTTGTGCCCTTACCTGGCCACCTGGGCGGGGCTTCATTTTTGCCAGGGCGTGCAGAGTGGTGAACCTGGGGGGGGGGAAGGGGGCACACGCAGAGTGGGACAAGGTGCGCAAGGATGGGGGGAGGGAAACGGGGATAAAATGAGGATGCGATGAATAGATGTGTGACATGAGGCAGATATATGGAGACATTGCAGGGACGTAAGATGAGCTGCATGGTAGCCCGTCAGCACATTTCGTAAAAAAAAAACCCCCCACTCGGAGATGTGGAACACGTACCGACAATGGGAGACATTCGTATCCAATCCACGAGAGAGAAAAAAAAAAAAGGTGAAAAATAGAGTACAATCCGAACGAGGAAGAAGGTCACGACGCAAGAGGGTATATATCATAGGATACCCGACTCTTTGAGAGCGTTCTGTAAGATTGTCTCTTTGACCGTGACGAAAACTAGTCTGATATTGGACGTGTCTGTGGCTTGTGTAATGCTGCATGATGATCCGTTTCATTAGCTGCCCGGTCGAAAATCATATATTAAACGCACTGAGGGTACACGTTCAATCGTGCACGGTTCGCTTGCATAAATCGCCAGAGAATATATTTGGCGCCCTTGTTGACATCCGCGCCACCCGTGTACTCGGGAAAGAACTTGTCCAAGTGAACCTGAGAGAGGACAAAAAGAACAGTTTAGCAAAAAGGCCCGTAAAATAGCGAGTGGACGCGACGCGCACCTTTGGGAGCTTGTTCTTGAATACGTCGATCTTGTTAAGGAAAAGGATGATCGATGTGCGTAAGAACCACCGTGAGTTGATAACAGACTCGAACAGAACGAGAGATTCTGCCATTCGGTTCTAAGATGGTTGATTGATTGGTAGCCTGCTAGTCAGCTTGATGATGTGACCACGCACCTGGTTCCTCTCCTCGAGGAGGACTTGATCGTACTCTGACAATGCGGTACAAAAGATGATACTCGTGACGCTCTCAAAGTTGTGTATCCACTTTTTCCTCTCCGATCGTTGCCCACCCACGTCGACCATATGTATTGATAATTGGCCCATAGTGAATCGAGTCTCTGTAATTGCCGTTGTCTTTGCGCGTGCGCGGAGGACATCCTCCTTTGATGGTACGTAATTGCTAGCCGCTATTCGATTTGCTTCCGCAAAAAAGCTGCAGCAAACCGCGTGATCAGAATGAGACAAATTGGGAATGGAAGGACTCACTAGCTGGCACTATCCATCAAGTAAAATTTGGACGAATGGTCCATTAATGCGGGTATAATTTCGTCTGCCCAGACTTCCTGCACAGCTTGGGCGATATCAGGGCTGAAAAAGAATTGTGGGTTGTCGGTGGCAAGCTGGTAGCTCATGATACGTTCGCAATTCGGCTATGATACCAAAGAAAAAAAAAAAAAAAAGAAAGTGAGACGAGAATCTGAATGTGTTGATTGAACGCGTACTTTGTTTGCGGAATTGATGGGCTCCAGGCCAAACTTGGTCAAGGCCTGGACAACATCGCGAGCGCTTTCCAAGAGATTTTTCCATATGAGTGGTCGGAAAGCGAGAAGTTCATCACGAGTGTAGCCGTTCTGGTGAATAATCTTCATTTGTTTGACTATTGTCGACTTTCCGGACTCTCCGGAGCCTAACGCAAGGACAAGGTCAGTCTATATGAGCAAATAAAATGGCGTAAGGGAGGTAAATAGGAAGGCGGCGGGGGGAAGGGGGTATCATTCCGTAGGCGCGCGAAAAAAACATGCAGAGGGGGCACAAGTTCCAACCAAAGTGTGTCGTTCTCGAGCGCGGGTAGTGCGCCAACGGGGGATAAATTAGTCGATGGTCCCGTGACACGCAAGCGCACCCATAGGTTATGGGGAGTGGTTTTTTTTTTTTTACCCCGCAGTTCCGATGCCTTCAAAAGGGTGTGTGTGATGTTTTGCTTTATGTTTTCTTTTTTCTTTTCTTTTTTCTTTTTTCTTTTTTTCGCGTCTCGGGCGGAGGGGGAAGGGGGGGGGGGATTTTATGATTGGTTGAATTGTCAAGTACGCACCGAGCAATAAGATCTTGCATTCCCGTTTGTATCTTTTGGAATCCTCCTCGATCTGACGGTCTATCATATCTGAACGAGCCTTGCCATCGGCCTCTTGATTAGTTGAGGCGCAATTGCCCATCTGTGAAACAAGACGGAAAAGTATCGGAAAAGTTGCTGGCAATTGGGTTGGTCGTATGCGGCGTGAGAGTGGGGGGGGGTGATTATATGTCGTGATACGAGAGAAGAACTGAAAAAGGGGACGGGGAGAGGGGAGGGAGAGGGAGATGAGAGAGGGATGGATGGATGGGACGGGATGATAGATGGGAGGATGGGAAGATGGATGGATGGGGGGAGGGAAGGGTAAGAGGAAGGAGAAGGAGAGTGTGTGAAAAGAAGGAAGGAAGGAAGATGGGCGGGATAGGATGAGATAGGATTGAGGGATGGAGGGGATGAGGGATGGGGATGGGGAGAGGAGGGAAGAGAGAAGAGATTATTCGAGACTTGTACGGCACGGCACGGCACGGGGCAGAATGAGCGCGAACACTTGGCCGACCCGACAGTACACTCGGACACTCGACACTTAACACTTATCCCAACCCAAGTTGGCTCTGGCTCAACTCATGAGGGATGACCGTGACTTGTAATTATTCGGTATCATTGTCACACTCCAATAGTCCTTTCCCCTTGTGTATCCAGTGTATTATATTTATCCATCTACACAGCTTTCCTTGTTTTCTTGATTCTTGAAAATCATCTAACTACGGAGAAGGGAGGCTCAGAAGCAGCGCAGAGCTCCAAATGATAACCAGTGCCCATGCATCCATCAATAAAGCTCTGTGTGTATGTGTGTGTGTATGAGATCCGAGATGATAATTCGATCAAACTGTACATGGGGTACTTGGTATTGGTGGGTACTGGCAACTGGCAACACATGGATTATCCTCATTCCTCATTTCAATTATCCCTCTTTTGAAACTTATGCATTTGCATTTGTAGCCGGAACCGGCTTTTCGCTCCACGACATCATACTCGTGCTAACTCCCGTCCGACCTCTCCTGCCGCCCTGTTTATATTAGCGCTCATATCTTCCGACCCGTGGCCATCGCAAAGGTAAGCAAGAAACGATATGTCATTATCCATCACCCTTTTGTGTGTGAAAGTCTTAATCATTTAATTATTTATTATGTTAACCCCCAAGAAGAATCGTCACGTGTCATAATGTACAGCTTTCTCTTTCGGACTTGCGGCCGATACCCCCAGTCCTGGACGCTTACAAATTACGGCGGCCCGAGGGTCACCTACCAAGTGACCGTGACACTTCCCTCGATCGGTTCGGTCGGCATTGAGAAGTGAGAAGAAGGCACATACATTCGTTGGCATCCCAACCCAACCCAACCCAACCCTCCCTTCCTTCAAAATCAAAATAGTCGGTTCAACCTGCCCTGCCCTGCCTTGTCCTGTCCTGTTCCTTTGTTGTCCTTGTTTTTTTTATCCTTCTTTGCCTTGTCCTTGTCCTTTATCCTGTGCTGTGCCCATCACCCATCCCTTCTCCGTACCCAACTATATACGTGTTCATTCCATTCCATTCCATCCATCCCCCTATTGTCATGTCAATCAAATGTCAAAAGTGTCAACCAACGTCAAAAAATAAAAATAAAAACAAAAATAAAATATCAAAATTTAATTTAATTTAATTTTTCGCTTTCGCTTTCGCCTTTTTTTTAAATGGAACCGACGAATTTGGTCCCAAATTTATTTATTTATATAATGAATGGGACAGCTCAGAGAGTCGTTGTGCGTAAATAAAAAAAAATAGATCCAGATACTCAGATACTCATTGCGTAAGCATGGCCACGGACTCCAACTTCCCTCATCAGTCGACTGATGTACAACAACAACCACAGATCAACGCTGCGCGCCCATGCAGAACAAAAGAAGAAAAAAAATAAAGGTAATTGATCTAATTAACCCTATCAGAAACAAATCATACATCATCGCGAGGTCTAAGCACCAGCATTCTTGGAGGAACGTGCAGAAATAAAAATAATAATAATAAAACATACATATATATATAAAAGTCCTTTAAACGTACATTCACCTCTATCGCGCCGCCGCCACCGCCACCAAACCGCTCAATTTGACCTCCTCCTCCTCCTCCTCCTTCTCCTCGCCCCGGTCTCGGCGATGATGACGATAATCGGCGGCCGCCGTGGTGACATTTGTTGTTGTTGTTGCTGTTGTAGCAGCAGCGACGGCGTTCACGATGACACGTTCAAGCTCTTCGATCCGCGCTTGAGCTTCCCGTAACCTGTCACTGAGTTCCTGCACCAATTCAGCAACAGCAACATCGGTCAAGTTCGAGTTCGGATATTGATAATCCTGCGATCCCCCTCCTCCTCCTAATGAATGATCGCCAGGACCAGGACCAGGACTCTCCTCCTTCTCTCCACTGGTGGTGATGAAAGAGTTCCTAGCGCCAGAACCAACGTTTCCGTTTAATAATGATGATGATGATCCTTCTTCTTTATGGTGATCCCCCTCTTCTAATTTTAATTTTAATTAATATGAATTATAATGAATGAAAGTTAGGCGAAGGAACGAGGGGAGCGAGGAAGGGGGGGGAGGGGGGAAAGGGACCCTTTATTAGGGGGGGGGGAGGCACTGACAGACTTACCGTTACATCGGTTCCTTGGGTGGTGGTTTAATGAGTGCGATGACGCAGCAGCAAAGACATGCGGAGGTAAAAGTGATTCTCCCTCTCCTTCTCCTTCTCCTTCTCCTTCCTTTTCCTCCTCCATGCCCACATCATCTTGAGAAAACAAAAACAATAGAAAAAGAGAGAAAAGTAATGAGAACACAGTTTGTCGTAAAAAAAAAAAAAAGAAAGAAAAAAGGGTGAGAGAAGGGGTGGATTTTCTCTTTTTTTTTTCCTTTTTTAAAAATTTATTTACCACTCACCAAACGCAGACGGCGGTAATAATAAATCCTCCTCATTCTTCATCTGGACGACTTGCCCTTCTTGTGACATGATTCGATCGTCCCTCGTCTGGCGAGAGTGAGAATGAGTTTTCCTTACAAGCTGCTTCTTCTTCTTCTTCATTCAATATCGCCATCTCTTGTTGGGTCGTCTCATCGCCGCGACCATCATCATACCATTTTTTATTCTGATTGCTCTGCCTCTGCTGTTCATCTTCTTGTTGCTTTGCCAACGACGGAAGACGCAGCGGTGACTCGGTGGTGATGATGGTGTTGTTGACAACAGCCGCCCCACGTTCAACAAACTTGCGATCAGAGGGATGATGATGGTGTGTCGATGATGATGATGACGACGATGATGATGATGGTCGTAGTATCCGCGGCGTTCCTCCTCCGCTTCCTCGGGACCTACCCATATCCCACGAAACTTCAGCTCCTCTTCCTTCTCTTCCCCATCCACCATCTCTTCAGGCGCGAGCAACTCAAACTCGAAATCATCACCGCGCTCAAGCCCAAGCTCAAGCACACGCGAATCCCGTCTTTGCTGCCGTTTAGTAATCGCCGCCGCCTTGCCTGCCTCATCCAACGACGGCAATGACGATGACGACGACGATGGCGACTCCTCACCGTCGAGCAAACCTTCCGATACCCGATTCCACCTCTTCAGGAACCAAACCATCGTCCTACGTGCCGCCGGCACGGGCCCCCCAAACACAGCTGGACCAAAAATCCGACCGATGTCCTCAAACGTGATCCCGTTCTCGGGACAGAGAGGAACCTGTGTGAAAAACGAGCAGAGATAGACGATCAACGAGAACTGTGCGTCGGCAAGAGACGGAGGAGATCTCTGGCCACCGCCACTTGACCCATCTCGGCCGCCTCGTCCCGTTGCGCGCGCAATCGCCCCTTTTCGAAGAGGACTCGACGAGATGGTCTAGGGGGTGGGAGAGGGGGTTGTTGCTGCTGTTGATCCGTCGTCGCTTGAAAGAAGAATCGAGTTCGAACGTCTTCCTCCTCATCCTGTTCCTTCCTCATCCGCTCGTCCTCTCGCTTCACGCTCGGTCGAACGCACCAGTTCCAAAAGGCGTTGAAGAGGTAAGGGGTCAAGATGGGCTCGGGGAGTTCCTTGAGGTAAGTGAGCAAGAGGGCGCAGATGTCCGCCGTCGATTCGTGGCGTAGGCTCATACCCTCGCCGAACGTCGGAGCGGTGTCGAACAGAGTGCATAGTTCGTGATGCCGTTGACGGTTGGGAAAGTCGCGGAAGAGTCCGCTCTTGTATATCCCTGAGTGAGGAAATCAGAAACATTTGTCGGCGACTGGAGGGAAGGGTTCAGATGCTTCTTTTACTCACCTGTGCGGTACAACTCTTCGACGCATAGGAAGACGACGAGGGGAAGGTCATGTCTATACCCACCCAAAATTGCAGTGGCGGGTGCGTGTAGCACACTCTCATTGAGCGGAACCCCAAATATATCTTTGACAACAACAACCCAGTCAGCCCCCGGAACGAACCCCCAAAGTTGAAAAAGATAAGATAATAACTCACGGGTATTCTCATCTAAATCCGAAGGTTCCTGTCCCGCTCGCATACGCGCCATCCGACCGCGTTCGCGTTCCCTCCGCGCACGCTCCTCGATATCACGCTTATAAATTTCGTCTATCTGCGGAGCCTCCAAATAATCGCGCACGTCTCTCCCATCCCGACTGAGCGTACGCTTGATGCGCAACACGAGAGGCCAATGGGCCCACTTGGGTGTAAGCAACGGTAAAGGCGAACCATCCATGCGAGGCTGATGAGGTGAACTTGGGGGTATATCGTCACCTAGCGTACGGGAACGTCCGGATGACGGAAGTGATGGCTGTTGTCGTGATGAAGATGGGAAGAATGCTAAGGGCGATCGACCACACGCCCGTTCGAGTCGATCGCATTCTGTAGTGTCGACACGGGGAGAGGAGGAAGAGGGAGAGGGAGAGGAAGAGGACGCGGAGATGGAGGCGGCGGCGGTCGATTGAGCGAGGAGAATGGAAGCGGGGAGAGATGGGAAACGAGCTCGAGCGCCATGTATCACTGGTGGTGGTGTGATCTTAGTAGTCCCAGTCACTGTGTGCGTATGCACCAAAGGCGAGGACGACGGGAGGCGCGGGCCGCGTCTGTACGATAGCGGGATATGATCCGCCGGCGGCAGCGGCACAGAATGACGCCCCTTACGCAGAAGATACGACGATGATGATGATGACGGCGACGACGACGACGACAATGACAATGAAATGGGCAAAGAACCGCCGGACAAGTGACACCCGTCATCGTTTTCTGAATGTACAGCGGTAGGGTAATGTCCACTCCCATCCGAAAAAGACTGAGACTGAGATTTCAATCCGAATCCAAGTCTGGGATGATGATGACGTTGTTGTTGTTGCTGTTGTTGTTGTTGGTGGTGATGATAATAAGGGGGGAGCGGGTAAGGCGCACGCGGCGAACGTGGGGAGACGCGAAGACTAGGTGAGGAAGTAGTAGCCACCGCCGCACAGCAGTTTCTGTTGCACCACTTTCGCGTCTGCCATGACGTTGAGCGCCTCCCGAGAAAAGACGACGACGACCTGCGTCAGTGTCGATTGTAAGCGGAGTTGCAGATGTCAATGCAGGCGCAGAAATTGATGCCGGCATGTAATATCCGTTATAATTCTGAGCCTCCTGGTGGTGATTTTGCTCGTTATCCATTTCCCAATCCCGTGGTGGTTGGTGGTGGTGGTAGTAGTAGTAGTAATGATAATGATTCCTGAGTACCAGCAGGAAAAAATAAAACCAATAAAAAAAAAAGGGGGGGAGGGGGGAAGGGGCAACACGCAAACACGCACAAAAAAAAAAGAAAACAAGAGGGGGCGTTCTGGATTCCTTAAGGTGCTGTGCTGAAGTGCTGAAGGGGGTTGAGGATATGGGGTGTATGGTTGGTAGGGCTAAGGCTAGGCTTTCTCAGAATTGGTTTTTCCCTTCCCCTAAGATCATTAGCTACCGACCAACCAACCGACTGACCAACCGCTTCAGTTTCAATTTCAGTTTTTCAAACAGTTTTCCATTTCATTTCCAGTCTCGGAGTAGAGTCTTGGAGCGGCAGACTGGGGGGTGGGGCTAGACCATCACAGACACAATAAGACATAAGAAAGAGAGATAGATGGATAGATGGATAGATGGATACGTACATACACATGCAATACTAGTACCAATAATACTACTAATACTAATACTAATACTTACACTCTCGTGTGGTGCGGAAAAGAAATGATCGATTGACGTCATCAAGGGTCTAAGGGTCCAATGGGGTCCAGGTCAAGTCAGATTAACATTTTCCAGCCTGCCAGCCCAGCCTAGAACCCCTCGAAACTAGAACTAGAACTACCCAAAAGGTTTGCCGCCGGCCGCCGGTATGGAGCCATATAATCGGTGCCGGCACCAGTATTTTGGCGGGTGGGTCACAGAGTCAGGTGATCTATATAAGGCACGGCATAAGGGTAGCCTAGCCATAGTTGCATGCTGCATCTGCATGCATAGCCTGTATTTATATTCGTTATAAAGTATACTAGTACTATTCGCATGCACATGCAAAAAAAGACAAAGTGAAGTGAACATAATGTGAAAGATTGAAAAACAACAACAACAACAACAAAATCTTTTATTTATTTATTTATTTATTCCTTTAAATCTTTTTTATTATTATTCATTCATTCTTCTCCCGCCGCGTCTCCATCGCTATCCCACGCACCAAGACCCAATCCAAGATCTCGAACGCTCGAAATGGCGATCAAAAGCGGGTGATGAACAGCATGATGGTTGTTGTTGTTGTTATTGTTGCTGTTATTGTTATTGACTGGTGAAGCCGAAGGCGGCAGTGCCGGCGGCGGCGGGGGAGGGAGGGCTTCGAACAACGCGACGAGCATCTTAGCCATCTCCTCCAACGCGAAATCTTCCATCTCCTCCAACAACGCCAGATCCTCCCTATCCTCCTCAATCTCCGCCGCCGTTCGCGTCCCACGTGCCTTCCGTCGATCCGCCAACGCCTGTAATTGGTGCTTCGCCGCGTTCTCTAACCCCACTCGCGTTTCCGCCTTCACTTCCCCCCACGCCCGCACGCAATCCGTCGCGCACTTGAAAAGGGAAGCGAGGAACGTCGACTCTGTTTCTTGCGAGATCACAGATGCCACGTGTTGTACCACGTTGGTGACCATCTCACCGTCTATCGTGTTGCTTGCCTTGCCGCACGATATCAACATGGGTAGAACGCTGAGACCCCCCCCCCAAAAAAAAAAAAGATTAAAGGTTTTTAAAAAAAACCGCATCAAATCAAGCAAAAAAAAAAGTAAGGTTTTTGAATGAAACATACATCGCGCATGCTTCTCGAACACCATCGTGAAGAACGAATCGTAACGATTGCAGCACCACCTCCAGGCTTTGTTGCAGGTAAGGCGCGAACCGCGCCCCGAGCGTCGAACAATAAATCACCAACGTTTCGAACGCTTGACACTTTTCGTCGATCGCCGACGTTCGAATCCCGACCTGTTGTCCGTC
Source organism: Multifurca ochricompacta (assembly GCA_022496185.1). Classification (NCBI taxonomy): domain Eukaryota; kingdom Fungi; phylum Basidiomycota; class Agaricomycetes; order Russulales; family Russulaceae; genus Multifurca; species Multifurca ochricompacta. Next base: position 38,052 of record WTXG01000166.1, on the reverse strand, counting down.
CATTTCGATGATGTCCCATCCTTCTTTTGATTCCGGTACGTCCTCCTCGTCCTCTACCAAAACCCCATCGTCAATTCCAGTTCCAATTCCAATCAAAAAAAAAAGAGCGAGAGCGAGAGACGCGAACCATAAACGGATACATCTGCTTTGGCATTCGCCGCCCGGAATAAAGGTGGCATCACCACAGGTAAGTAAGGCTCAAACTCAGGACCCATCGCTTGACAAACTTTCGCCCACGTCGCGATGAGGTAGTGCGGCAACATCGTATCACCCGGGTCGATCGGACTGTCTGTGAAATTTTGAACTCAACTCTGATGGCCAACCCAATTTGTGGTATCACGCCTGGCCTCTGCTTACTTTGTATACGGATTAAAAGTTCAACAAAAGCACCTGCATCAGCTCGGAAAACGTCTCGTCCGACCGCGATGGCTGGTACAGAAAAGGAAAAGCATATGTGAGTGAGGGGGCGAGGGTGACAGGACAAAAAAAATTGTCAAAATAACAATAACTTACCTATCAGTCCGGCACATTCCATAGCCTTGGCGCGAAGTTTGCGATATTCAAACGAGTTGGCATTTCGAAGTACGTTGAGCAAGAGTGGCATGATCGACGAGTAATGCTGTCCGCGCGGTCGCACGCATCAAAAAAAGGTTAATTATGTATTTTGTTTCTTTTTTTTTGAATTTCACACATGGGGGGTACGCGTACCTTGGCAAATGTCGTCTCACTCGCGTCGGCGACCATGGCGAGCGTGGTGACGGCTTGCTCCTGCACGTACCGTTTCGTCGGCCGACTCCCGTCTTGAGCCGGGTTCAATAGCTTCAGCAAGCGTTCGACGATCGGATCGAGGTAAGGTAAGAGCGTATCGCGTTCTACGCCTTCGCAAAAGTTGATCAGCGCCGCGGCGGCATGTGCATGCACCCTATTCAATCGTTTTTTTTTCTTTCAGCAATCAGGAGAGAGAGAGGAAGAACGGGGGGGGGAAGAACTGGGAAGGGGACGGGGTCTTGAAAATTAGAATGTATCTACCTGGGTTCTGGGACTTCGAGCGTCGGTATGAGGGCCGCAAAGATTTGTTGGTGGTACTGAGCCTGTATAATTTCTTCTAGGTCTGTACACAGTTGTCCGCTGGTGTTGAAAAAAAAAAGAAAAGAAACCCGTGAGCGCCTCCGTTTTTCGCGACACAAACGCAAGTGGGACGGACATGCATTGACACGCGGCGTAGCGAACACGTGGATACGGATCGCGGAACAAAGGTGTGATGAGGCTTGTTTGTACGCGGTTAATTTCGGCACAGCACCAACAGAGCAACCACGCGCGACATACTCGACGACCTTGCCGAGCTCATTTTGCATCACCTATAGGAAAAAAAGTTTACGGTTCAGCCAATAAGATCACACGGTCGTGAAGAAAGAACCCCGGCATGCGCAGGGTGGAATTGAATCACTTTGCTCGTGCCCTCTGCAACTGAGGCAATCGCCATGAGTCCTGCATGGCGGAGCTTCCAATCATGCGATGCTAGCATTCCCGGGATATGCTGGAACGCGGCCGGCAGAACCGCTTTCCCACCGACTGCGCATGCTAGACGATCTAGGGACTGTTCATACACGTGCGGATACGTATCGTCTGTGGGGTCCTCTGCTGGCTGGAAGATAACGATTTGAAGGGGGAGGAGGGAGGGGGAAACGTGCGTGAATGAATCGCTAAGAATGGATTTCCGTGGGTCCCGGAAGAAGAGAAAAATCACGCACGTCGGCGTCCAACCATGTGCTCAATTCGTCATCACGGAGTTCACCCATCCCACCTAAGCACCCACGTACCACCGCACTCACCCATCCATCGACACGACGGACCATGGCAGGCTTGGCTTCGCTGAGGCTGATCATAAACTCGAGAGCAGCCTTGCGGACTTCTTCTGCTTCCTCGTCCAACTCGTCGTCATCCGCTGGACCGCCATTTGGTGTGGGTGGGAAGGTGAAACTTTGTGTTCCCGGGAATGGCCGTGCTACCGTCGGCGTCGGTCCCGAGTCTGCAGATGGGATAATCAAAGCGGGGAGAAAGGATAGCAAGGCGTGGAGATGAGGCGCAAAGAGCTGGGGGTGGGAAGTTGTAAGAGGTGTGAAGGTGATCAGGAACTTTGGCAGGTGGGCGTGAGAGAGAGAAGGAAGTGTGTCTAGCATGGGATACATGAGTGATAAGGAATGCGCGACTTGGTGTTGATCGGAAGGGGTGAGATAAGATACGGAAGCGCGAAGAGCAGCGAGTCGGACCTACGGCAAGAAAAAAATCTATTGGTGCGACGGTAACGTCAAGGATATGAGATAGACTCACCTCAACGCTCTGTCGATCCTGCAAACCCTCCTGTAAGACCCGAAGTACCGCATCCGTTTGTAAATCCATGACGAGGTTGGGGCATCCCGCAAATATGCGGAACGCACTTTCGCGGGTGCTGGGGTCTGCGCCTTTGCACATGGCAAATGCCTGGGCCTGCAATGCGTGCCAGGGTCTACCACGTTCCATAGAGTTGTTGGCTAGGTCGCATATTGTGTCGACAGCTTTTCTACGGACAGAGTCTATTGGCTCGTGTAAGAGGGAATGGAGTAAGATACGCTCGATGGCGGTGAGGGTCTGAGCGGAGAGGCGATCGTAGAGGGTTAGACGCGCTGATTTTGCGCTTGTACCGGGGGAAGCGCGAAACAGGAGGCGTCTAAGGAGAACGAGAGAAAAAGAGCGCATCTGTGACATAAGAGGGTTAAGAATGATTCGGAAATATATAAAAAAACCCAAAAAAACGGGAATGATTAGATGGTAGACTTGGATTGGACTCACTACTTCGACAGTATCTGGCCTTGTCGCAAATTGAGTGAGAGCAAGAAGGTAGACATCTGGTCTATGAGCTAAACGCTCGTCGACGACAGCCTCCGCGCTGAATTAAAATTTATGAGTGAGAGGTAAGAGGTAAGGGATAAGAAGATTGAGAAAAGAGTACTTTGATCTGATCTCATTGTCACCCAAGACGAGGTTTGAGAGGATTTGAGTGAGTTCGACAGTGACATCTGGGGGAACGAGAGGATCCAAGTTCATGTTCATGGATATGATATGGGGTATAGAAGAAAGAAGGAGAGAAGGAGTAGAGTAGAGTAGAGTAGAATAGAGTAGAGACTAAGACTACTAAGACACAATCTCACCTCTCCACCTCTCACCTCCCTCACGCCGCTGACCTCATCCATTCACTCCCACTCACACAGAAGAAGAACTGACCCATTTATCTCATCTATCTTAGTAGGTAGTCTTTCATCTTATAACCTTAATTAATGTGGGTTACAACTTGAACGACCACATCATTTCTCTGACACTTTATTCAGCCACAGGGTGGCTATCACACACTACAAACCCGCCTTTCAACTTCTTGATTACTCTGATGAACTACACGTCATTCCACGCGACCGTTCCAAGCTGTCACTCACATGTGTCCGTGCCTGTTCATTGTCCCTGATCGACGAAGCATCCCTCGCAGCTTTCGACAGCCCGGACAACCTAGTGCTTCACGCGGCTTGGAGCTTGCGAGCAGTCGAAACCTCCAGCACGCACAGATATACACATGAAAAGGGAGCGGGAGTCGCCATCATCTTGTATGAGCCATCTCCATCAGCGGTGGTTTGGGCGGGGTGAGAGCGGACACCGCTGCCACGCTCATCGCGCTCAATCACCCATGAGATCTCCGTATTTCATGCACAGAGCTCGCCATGCCGGCGGTCATCTCGGTGCCGATATTAATGAACTGACCCTCGGACAGACAGCCTGGGGAGAAGGTACCAGGAAGGATCTCTCACCTCTCACGTTCTCCACGTGTACCTTCCTTGTTATCTACACTTCCTGTCTCACCCCTGACGGGCACCCATCTTCACCCATCCCGATTTCGTGTGCTCTACTCTCACCTATATCGTGCGATGGTTATGAGAACGGCAGCGTGAAGGCCTGGGACGATTTACAGCCCGTCGCTGAAGCACTTTACCCACCCATCGCCGCTGCCGTATGGTACTCGGCCAGTTTTCGTCTGCTTACATGAACGGCTCAGGGAGCTGCGTGTTTGCAAGTTTTGAGAATCTTGAGGAAGTCGAGTTTGTAAGAAGACAAGTTCCGCGAACCTTGGGGTGCGTTCATCAGGAGGGGTGTCAATGAATAGGATCATTTCAAGGGTAGCGTATCGGTTGATTTGCTGTCTTCGCTTAATCGTTGTCAACCCGGGCTCTTCGGTAAATCAAGTTTGATTGATTGATCGAGAACAGAGATTTAGATAAAGAAACAAGTGGCGTTGGACTTTTTTTTCCTATAGTTCCCCGTACATGGTCTCACACAGCCAATTGATAGATGGTGGTCGCATGGGGGAAACTTTCGTAAAGGGCTGAAACGTGACATGCGCTGCCTAGTCCCATCCACGTTACCCAGGCTACCAATGTTCCTCCTGCTGCCGCCACCACTTCAAATTCCTCCAATTTCCCCCCCCCCCAAACCTTTCCTCAGGGTTTGCGTCTAGGCGATATTGAAGTTTATAGTAATCAAGCTGCGAACCGCACCTACAACTTTAAACGTTCGTTTAATGTTTTGCCGACGAGCGCCAACCTTCAGTTGCAGCGAATCAACCACTCTCTCCTCACTCAGGATTATATATAGGCTGCTACTATGCCTTGGCATCTTTCCCATTCCCATACATCAAATCTCTATTTCGCTTGTCGATCCCCCCACTCTTAGATAATTCCCACAAAGTCATTCGTTTTTACCCATAAGGCCACGCACTGTTCGCCCTTTTCTAATAACAAACCCTCTCTTCTTCGAGTTTGTGAGATCTTGGGGACCAGCAAGTTTCTTTGTCCTCTTCACTGCAAGTGACGATGTTCTTGCACCGACGTGCGACCATTGTCGGACTCTCAGCGCTCACACTCTTTTCCCATCATGCCCAAGCGAGCGTATTCACGGATATCTTAAATGCGTTCAAATCGTCCAGGGACTGTAACTCGTGTCATGGCATCCTCATCCCCGCCCTACAAGCGGCTTCCAACACCGACACGGACTTCGTGGGGAATCTGACTGCACTCTGTACAGTGGCCAAGGTATGCAAAAGAGCTCCTCCCTCTCTTACCATATACATGTACGTGCTAACCAACTCGGGCGTCCGTCCGTTTTCCCCCTCCTTACCCTTCAAAAGCTCGCAGATAACGACGTCTGCATCGGCGACTTTGCCCTTGCCGGCCCGATCTTGGCTCATTCCCTCAGAGGCATGAGCTCGAATGGTACGACGGCGACCAAGTTGTGCAGCGCCGTGTTTGGTCTTTGTCAAGTATGAATCTCCCAAGGGGGCCTCCTGCTCCTGATCCTCCTCGTGCCGTTTTTTTGACTACCGTGCCTCTTTTTTTATGTTTGTATCTATGCGTAGCCTCCTCCTGTTACGCCATTCACCGTCCCACTCCCTCCGCCCACATTCGACTCGCATGCACAACCAGTACCTCTATACGGCATCCACCAGCCATTCAAAGTCGTGCACATGTCAGACGTACACGTCGATCGCAGTTATTCCGTGCGTCTCGGAAATCTCATAACCTATATATATATATGTCATCTCAGCTCAGCCACTAACGCGTACCCCCCCCCCCCCCCTTTTTTTTTTTTTAGGCCGGAGCAGACGCGAATTGCACCAAACCGATCTGTTGTCGTCATTTTGCCGATGAGGCGAACCCGCCTAGAGAGCCCGCCGGCGCGTTTGGCGAATCGAGGTGTGACAGTCCCATCGACCTCGCCCAGAGCATGCTTGGCGCCATCAGGCAAGTCGCGGGCGATGCGCGCTTTGCGGTGCTCACCGGTGATGTCGTCGCGCGTGAGTTTTTGTTCTCTGTCCGTTGTCCCGTCCTCGGTTTTAGTAATGTAATATGGGTGATGATTGAACGATCTTGGGTGGCCAGACGATACGTGGCTCGCTAATCGAAGGTGGGAGACTTCCCTCTCTTTTTTTTTTTTGTTTCCGAAAGGAGCTGGCTGATTTTTTCTCATGGTCCATCGCTCTGCTCCGCTCACTACATAGCGAGGTGACTGTGGATCTTGATTCGTGGAACGATGAGATGCTTGGCGGCCTTCCTTTCAAAATATACCCCGCTCTCGGTTAGTGAGCCTTTGTATGTGATCAGATGTCCCATGGCGTGCTGAAAAGCGTGTTTTGTTTTTTCCTTTTCGAAAGGAAATCAGTGAGTGGTTGTCACCCTGTTCGCTCTCGTTCCTTTCGCTGATGGGTGCTGCAGCGATACGAGCCCGGTGAACAGCTTCCCGAAAACAGGGACACATTCGAACATCACCTCTCAGTGGGTGTACGACCTCGAAGAGACTGGTTGGCAGGTACGTCCTTGGCCGCTATGGGTGATTTGATGGTCACCGATTACGGATTTTCGCCTAGCCCTGGATCGGCAGAGCTGCTGGTGAGCAAGAAGATCACACCTCTGGATCATACGCGATCGTTGTTCCTGAGACCAACCTCCGGTAAGGTGTTCATAAAAATAGATATATGTCTCTGGCCCCCTTGGACTTACAAAGAGTAATTTCGAAGCGTCATCTCTATCAATACTATGTTCTGGTACAGGCAGAAGTACGTTTCTCCAGAAAAACCCTTGCGCGGAACACGGTGATGAAGCTGATAACCTTGACTGGTCCACAGCCTCTGGCTTTATGACACAGACACTCCCATGTACGTATAATACCTAACCTAACGTCTTCACTTTGAACATTTGAATGTGCCTCTTCTTCGCAGTCCAGATCCAAACGGGATACTTGCATTTTTGGCACACCAATTGCAAGTTGCGGAGGGTGCCGGGCAGCGCGCTTGGGTTATCGGACACATCCCACCCGGAGTTAGCGATTTCGACCACGATTCGGTAAGAGGGAGTGGCTCTCCACGCGTTCGAAACTTTTTTGCATCGCTCAATACTCATGTACGCCTCCTGCTGTTGTAGTCTAACTACTACAACCAAATCGTTCAACGTTACAAGGGGACTATCGCCGGGCAGTTCTTTGGTCACACACATAAGGTGAATTCAAATTGCCGAAGAAAGAGAAAAAAAAACGCGTTGGAGTACATTCTAACGTTATGAATGATGTCCCGCAGGACGAATTTCAGATTGCCTACTCTGACTTTTCCAATCGGAACGCCGCGACGGCTGATAGCATCGTGTGGATCGCCCCTTCGCTGACTCCGACTGGTAAGCCATCCAACTTTAACTGTTGCAATGGAGGCTTTTTTTTTTTTTTCTAGATGGAAACCCTGCATTTAGGGTTTATGATATAGATCCTGATACCTTTGATGTGGTGGATTCAAAGACTTACATCGGTGCGCGCTCTTCAAAAACCATTTTCCAATTGCATAGGACTGAGAGGCTCATGCGATGATCGCTTTCGAAAAAAAAAGCCAACATGTCCGATCCAAGCTTCGTGACGAACCGTTAGTCTCTCACCCTCATTCATCTGTTTGTATTGAGCTGTGATAAACTAAAACCCTCCCCTTCCCTCCTCTTCTGCTTCAGCGAAATGGGAGCTCTTATACTCGGCCGCGATTCATACGGTCCGCTCATCAGTGATGGAGGGTTGAAACCTACCGATCCACTCGATGCTCCCTTCTGGCATGCCGTGACGGAAGCTTTCGTGGCGAACGATACCGCGTTTCAATTGTACAACGCGCGCAAGAGCCGAGTCAACATCGGAGACGTGCCCGCTTGCACGGGAGCTTGTAAGAATCAGACGATCTGTCAGAACCAGGCCGCTCGGTCCCAGGATAATTGCGTGAGTCGTCTCTCGTTTCTCGTCTCCCATTCTCACTTTCGATTCCCACTTCACCTCCCTCCCTCTCGAGAATCCATCTGATTTTTTGCTTTTTGAAAATTTTTTTTTTCTTCGTTGAACAAAAAAAAGGATGTCACAAAACCCGGCATTCAGCTTAGGCGAGATTTACAGCAACAGCAGGAGGCGCACGCTTCACACGATTCTTTGTTGGTTACCCAGGAAAGCACGTGCGAGGTTGGCATCGGGCATTATTTCCGGGCATATTTTACCGGGCGAGGACGGGTGGTTCAGGGTTTGTAAGAGGAGAACCTCAATGGGGCTGACTGGCTGACTGGCAGCAGCATCAAACTAGTAGATTCTTCTATCTAATACTACCACTTCTTCTTATGACTAGTACGTTCCTTTCACTGTTATCCGATCCGCTCGTTATCGCTTCGCCGGAACGTTTGACGCCGCCCCGCCCTGCCCGTAGCTGATCACTCGGTCTTTCCGATCGTGCCCCCAATAGTACGAGAGTGAATGTGAACGTCATATAAAGTTGGGTTCTTGGGGTGTGCTTAGCAAAGATGATGACGAAGAGGGCATGCTAACTGGTACGAATAATACGACAGCGGTTGGGAGATTAAGATATGTGATCCGACAGACAGACAGCCTTAGAGGGATTGGTCGTATGGTCACAACTGATGTATGCACAAGGTCACACTGCTGATGATGCACTCGAACACTCACCTTTCTCTTGCACATCGGCATATAAATGAAATTTTCATTCATGTCCTAATCATATTGCGTTGTAGGGGGTAGGTCAAGCTAGTTTCCTACTGGGGTCATGCGTTTGGTCACCAGTTCGTCACATGAACTCTTTTGCCCCCGGTCCAGGTACCAGAGCTGAATAGCAGCCAATCCAACGGTTTGACACTTTGAAGGATCAAAAACCTAGATCGCGTATTCAGAAAGCTAGAGTTTTCTGCTCAAAATTAAAAAGTGGGTGTATTTTGGGGGGCCGCTCTCATGAGAAGGTGGTACAGCCAGTGGTTGTATTTATCGTGAAAAGTTTCCGTGAAAAGCGAGGTACGGCTAACACACGCTTGTGGTCTATTAGCGTTAGCTTGTGAGTACAGTATCTGTGGCTTCTTCGCCCCCATTTTTGCAGACATAATTGGGCTTAAGACATCCCGGACAAAAATGGATTGCTAACAAAGTCCAATTCGGATTGAGAAATGTCTGGCCATATTTCCCCACCTCTCCACCTTTGATCCCACTTCCACACCCTGGCAACTACCCTCAACTGTTTCGTACTGCGCCCACACTCACAAATTAATGATGATTGGGGAGCAGCCGGCGTAGATGAGGCCGCCTAGTTAAAAATCCAAAATTAGTAAGCCTTGAAAGCAGATTGCGTGTGAGACACAAACCCTGAGAATCGTTTTCGCAGCAAACAAGGAATTTTTCGCTGTCGCGACATGTTAGCACCCCACATACGACAAACTTGAACGGGGAATTACCATAGTTGGGCACCAGGGAGGCCGCTGATCGCAGTGCATGAGAGTCCGACCCCTGAGGAAGGGTCTAGGGCTATGTCGCGGAGTCTGCTGGGAGAGCTAGCAAGCGGGTCGTTCAAAGTGGTGAGTGTGTCGCAGCATGACAGTGTTCCAGTATTGCACTGGCTCGCAGGGATCGGCGCGAGGCTATCCCTGCGCTCCGGGATAGCAGAAGCAACGGTGGTGCTCGTCGCAGCCAACGCAGCAACCAACGAAATGAGAGGCTTGTAGAACATCATTCTGAAAAGTGGTAATCCTGATGGCTGATAGTGCTCTTTGGACTGGGGAACCAAGAGCAATAACCTGCCCTTTTATAATCTTTGCGTATGACCAGTTCGCCGCTGACATGGTATGAATGCGCACTGACTACCAACCCCAGTCAAGCATGTGTATGGTATGGTGGATTGGTGCTAGACCCCGGAAGAAGAGGTTCTATTCATGAGACTGAATCCAAGGCAAGCATTACTTCATCAGTACAAGATGAACTTCCCTTGGATGTATGGGGTTCCAGCGTCAGCCATCTGCTCGCCGCGTATTCGTGCTTTCTCCGCGTTCTTGGTTCGAACCGGGCGTTGTGTATAGTTTGCATGAGAACATAATAGGGACCCAGAACAAGATATCCGAGAGAGAAATTGACTTCCAATTCGGGTCATCACAATCTACATGTCGTTGTGAGTTATGGCAATTGGTGGCGCAGGGTACTCAGTGCAGAAGACCGGAGACCAAGGAATCCGACTATGTTTCGGGAGGTACATCAGGTCTAGTGGTTCACATACGCACATTCTCTCTCTGAACTCTGAGCGTGTGCAGGTAGACGGTGTAACGCGATTTCGGGGGGGAGGGGAGAGTTTCTTGATTTTTGCCATGACACTTCCAAGCCATGCCCCACGTCTGATCTGTTGAGTGTGTGTGTGTGTGTGTTTTGTTTGTATGTTTTTTGCTCTTTGCTCTTTTTAACTTTTTGCTACTGCTGCCGTCGCTTTTCTTTTTTTGCACTGGACAAGAACACGTTTATGAAATCGTTCATTCGTGGCTGAGCCAGCAGCAGCCGCCCACGTCGATGTTCCCCCCAGGTCAGTAAGGGTAGAACAATATGCTGTACTCGAAACAGATTGTCTGACGTAATGTCAAGATTTACCCTAGGCATAGCGCCAAGGTATCTTCATTGAAGGTGAGTGTCTTAGTGTGTCTTATTATTAGCTGATCGCAGCCGCTTCTGATTGCTTGAGCCTCTGAGTGGGTCCCTGGTTCTTGGAGTTGCCATATATTCACACGGGGTTGGTTGGTCGCCTACTCAAAAAGGATGACAGGAAACAAAGATTATTGTATTGTCCATGAGATGAGGCACGGAGCACGGAGAGATTCGGAAAGGCCATGTGGTTGGGCAGGTGATTCGAATCGAATACCCGGGCAAATAAAATCCGCGGACTGTTGTTGTTTGTTTGTTATTATACAATCAATGGGCGCTTGGTTGACCCGCGCCCCGCGTTATCATATTATATTATATTGATTGAAAGCGTCCACGCATGTGTAAATGTCAGTGCATGCTGCTGATTGCTGCGAAGTACGGGTCTCGTATGATCCCCGATATGTGCGGGTGAGGTGAGGAAGAGCCATAAGATGAGACCGTCTTGAGAATCACATGGTAGTTTGACTGGGTAGGTGCCGGAACGAATGCCATGCCCATGCGAGCGAGTGCTATGCCATCCCAATGTTCAATATATGCGGGAACGAACCTAACCTTAACTGCTGAAAGCTAACGGTGCATAATATATCACATAGATTGGGGAGGATCATTCGAACGTTATTTACAACGCATCGGCATCTGTGAGTTCGGTCAGAGGGGTTCAAAGTGGCAATTTCAAGGCAAAGGAAGGGACGTAAGGAACTGAAATAAAGGCATGTAGAATCGGTCTTCAAGTGTGTGTCAGTTGACGCAACGATCAAACTTGTGATCTCGAATTCTAGAGCCTATTTTGGTCATAGACATACATGCACTTAGCCACGGACGACAATATCCATTGCTTCCACAGGTAGAGCCAAAGCGCACAAGGACACGATGATTAGGCCATCGTGACTGGAACAGGTGGCCCAACCATTGCCGTCAGCGTCAGACACATTCGTGTTGTTGCGATAAGTGTTAATGAGACGGCGTGGCCGAAATTAAAGACTGAGGCCGGGCTTGGTCGCCGTTGAATGGCCATTGAACCGCCACGCCAAGAGAAGTTGGACCCGAACCTGTTCGTGTCGTGAATGAAAGCACAATCATTTTCAAGTCCGAATGGTTCCATGCACGACTACTCAATGTGTACTGCACTGCCCTGTCTCCCTCTCTTTGTGTACCACACCCATCTTGTCTCGTCTCACACAGTCTCAGGAGGGACTTTAAGTAGCAGGGAATACCATCGTTCAATCCACTTCACGTTTATCAATCCATCAATCCAACACATCCCCATTTTTCTTTTACTCCTCTTACCTCCGTTTAGAAGTAACGACTTCAAATTATGCCCAACTCTTTGACAAGGAGTGTCAGTCTCAAGGTTGGGCCTATCATTCTCGAAACCCTGTTCAAGCACTACTTCGCTAGGGTAGTCCACGATGGTTCCAAGTCAAATGTCCCCATTCGGTCGGAGGAGTTGCTTTATGATGAGGCATTCAACATTGCAAAGGTAGACCTATAGCGCTTATTTTTCACGCATATATCCTATTCAATGTCTCGGTTTCAATTCAGGATTTCATGAACATCACAACGAGGTACGTTTCTGATCCGTCTATCCAACTGATCACCACCGAGACGCTCAACCTAATGTTGATGAAAGGCACACCGTAGAAGAGCTTCAATCCTTCGCAAATATACGCACCCCGTCCCCGCCCTGGGTGCATGTCGTCCGCCTTATCATTCCAATGGCCTCCTGTGACGAAGCTGCTGTGCATCTTATCAAACTGTTTGGAGGCGAGGACGTCATGAAAAGGGTCGTCGGTGGAACAAAATGGTGGCAGGTTCGTGGCATTCGAGGGTACGTGGTTTTGCGTTTGATTATCCGGCCCGAGCGGCCCACGTACCTGACTTCTTTCCTCTCCTTTCTTTCCCCCGGCAGGCTGGACGCTGAATGGATCAGTGCCAAGAAGGACTGGAAAGAGGCCAAAAAACGCGCTAAGGAGAAAAACGGTCCAGTCTCTTCAAGCCAAAGGAAACCTGCTCAGGGTCTCGGGGTTCATGGTGCTAATAACCTGGAGGACGTCCCGTCGTCGCCGTCGCCAGAATCTAAGGGCAGAGAAAACTGTGAATCTGTACCGGCATACGACAGCGCCACGTATCAGCCCGAAATGGATGACATGAGATGTATTCTGTACTCTCATGGAGGTACGAATCTAGTTCCAATTCCGTTATTATTGACCTCAATTTGCAGTCCAGGCGGTTATTATTTTGGTAGTGTGGACCAAGAAAGGTCTGTCGTCTGAAACCCCATAACGCCCTTGCAGCGGCTCACGTACCTTTCCGTTCAAAGATATTGCATTCAGCGCTATGCTCGTAAGATACATGGTCGCGTCCTTGGTTAGTTATGGTGTGAACGATTGGAACATCAACCATGCTCATTCATATCGCTTCTTGTAGCTGTGAATTACCGTCTTGCACCCCAATACCCTTTCCCTTGCGCTATCCAAGATGTTCTCGCAGCATGTGAGTGACGTCTCAACAATGTTGTACGCAACGCTGAGAACAAGTGTCAAGATCTTTTCCTAATTAGACCACCTGAAGGTGCAGCACATCGTCCAGTCAGACCTGAGAGCATTGTTCTCGCAGGCGGCTCTGCAGGCGGTGGTCTATCCCTAGCTCTTCTTCAGGTCATCCGTGACTTGGGTTTGCCTGCGCCAGCTGGTGCTGTTCTCTTCTCCCCATGGTGTGATTTTACCCATTCATTTCCGAGTGTTTTCGCAAATACCGATACCGTACGTCATCCCTTCCTCCCCTTTCCTTTCTAACCCTTTTGTCGTTTCCTTAGGACATAATACCCGTTACCGGTCTTTCCATACACAAGCCTAGCCCTCTTTGGCCTTCGCCGTCAAACGATATTAGCAATAGGGTGCAGAACGGCCTTCGCAAGAGCATCATTGACGTGCTCTCCCGTCGCCCAAGAGGCGTGCCATCCACGCGTCCAGTTGATTCGGAAAACGTAGTTCCCAAAGATCTTCCCACTGCCGAGGGCCCTTTGAATACTGGGGCAACCGCATCATTGCCCCTTCCTGGAGTTCTAGATGCGAACCCGGCAGTCGTGGTAGCGACAGCTGACGGTCAAACCATCGAGGTGGCGCAGCAGATCCAGTTATATGCGCCCAATGGTCTCTTGAAGCACCCGCTTGTCAGCCCAGCGCTTTCATACCTTGGCGGTCTGCCTCCTTTGCTCATCTTCGCGGGCGATCGTGAAGTGCTACGGGATGAGATTATCTACACGTGCGTTCCCTTCCGAGCTTTATTTGTGTGTGATAGCCCAACGAATCGTCTTATCTTCGTAGAGCCCATCGGGCTGCGCATCCGGAGCGATTCCCCGTGCGTGACGAAACGAAGGAGATGTATCCAGCTTTTAAGCACATCGAGACTCACATGCGGCCAACGTCTGTGCACCTTCAAGTTTACGACGGTATCCCGTGCTCTGTCTAAACTTGCGACTAAACCAACCTAACGTTCATTTTTCTCGCTAGATGTGGCTCATATTCTTCCTGTTGTCTTTCCATTCACGACGCCGGGTAAATACTCCTACCGCGCGATGGCTTCGTTTACGAAATTCGTCACGAAGATATCGGAGGAGCCGTTCAGCCCCACCCTTTCAACGCCTGGCATGACACCAACGACGGATCAGGGATTCAGCATATTCTCTACCTCGCTCACACCTCGTAACGAGGTCCCAAATGTACAAGATCCCCCTCCCAGGGCGCGAAGTTCTTTGAAGTCAGGAATTTCGCAGGCGGTCACCAACATTAAACGACGGAGCTCGCGGTGGTCTCGATCTCCCGTGCAGAATGCCAACCTTCTGGCAGTGCCTTTAAGCAACGTTCCGGCCAGCGGTGCTTCAGGGCAGGTCACCCCAGGATATCTATCAGACAGCTCATGCGATGTCGCGGGTCCGAGATTTGGTGGGAGTTCCGAGAAGAGCCCCGAAAGTGACGTACCAATGGCTGGCGAGGCAAAAGTTTATGAAGCCAATTGGGTAAAGTCCTCCATCATTTCCCTATCTTTTTTTTTTCTGACCGAGATGGGGTTGAAGACGACATCGGCTCCTTGGGGCATGATTCGCGAGCGAGTATCGACGCATGGGGTCATCCGACCGCTCGAACCAGAAAGCGAGCTACTCGCGATGCAAGTACCCCCAGAACTGATCGGCACCATTTCCGAGCTCGCGATTCGGCGGTACATCAAGGGACAGGAGGTCATCAACAAGAAATTCTCACGAACGATCAAACGGATCGAGAAGCAGCGCTTGCGGAATATCGATCGTTCAAATGCGAATATGACCCAACACATCGCCGCTTTGCGTTACTACCTCGACAAGGAACGCAAAGGCGGCGGTAGTGACGGCGCAGGATCAGGCGGCAACGCGGTAGGTGTTGAGCCCACGCGCACGCGCACGGGGGACACAGGAAGCGTTCATCACGCCACCGAGTTGGAACATGGCGTGGGCGCTTGACGTAGACGAACGACCACCGCCCAGCAGCATCGTCGCGCGTCGGGATACTGCGGAGGCGCTCAAGCTTGCGCGGGTGGCTGACGAGGTGGTTCTCGCGTCCGAGAGCACGCTGAGCGCGAACAACTTGTGGAGCGTCATGGTCGGGTTCCTCACGGCCACTCCGGAGGACAATCAGAAGAATAGGGATAATAATAATAAAAATACTAATCTTGATAATGAGGAATCGGAATCATCCCACCCGGTGGTCCTGATCGCGCAAAGGTCAAGGTCAAGTCCAGGTCCAAGTCGCGCGCTGCTCGTGTCAGTGGCAGTGTTGATATCGGCGTTCAGAGAAAGAAGACGCGCCGATTGGGATCTTTGTTGCGGAGGAAACGACGATCTGGTAGTAGTAGGGGCAGCTCTGAATAATGGTGATGGATACCACTGTATGTTTGGTTTGTTTACGTTTACCAGGTTATAAAGTACATAGACTGTAGGCCTATTGTACTGAAGTACAAACTTGCTTGTTGTTCGCCCTACTCAATAACAACACAGAGTTTAGATTCTTTTTTGTGAATTCTCGCTTCAATACACAAATAAATGACTCCGGTGAGAACCGAGCCATGACGACAATATAAAATCCCACTCATTGTGTTACAACTCTTACATGATGTCATTTCTTTCTGTTTTACCACACAAGCAGATATGTAGGCCTATCTCAATGATGTCTGCAACATGACATCATCCTCTTGTCCATGTATATAAGCTGTAGTTACTTTACTCAAGACTCTCCAGTCTTGAGCTCCTTGTAAACTTACATAGCTCTCTTGACCTGGAATTCATCTCTTTTTTCTAAACACCTGAACTATTTCTAAAAACCTATCAAACTGAGCTTTGAACATAACATTAGCTCAAGACTAACCTGAACTAACAAAACCTTGATATACAGAAACTATGTCCACACCAATTATTCCTACTGCCCCTACTGTCCCTGCCTTGTTTACAGAACTCCTGTTTCCTCTGCATCCCAGACAAATCAATGATATTCCTGTTGGCTAAACATGCACCCCAATCAAGGGACCTTACACAGGACCCTGGCTCACACACTAGAAAAGAAATGGCCACATTGGGAATTGAACCCAAGACCTCTGGACAAGCCAGGTCCAGTGCTCTAAACCACTGAGCTACACAGCCTCAAGTTCATAGTGGTACACAACCTCCTATATGAGGTCATGCAGAGTTGCATCATGTGACACCTGACTGTGTCAACAATTCCTCAAAATGAATAGTGATTGGCAGGGGTAACCCTGGGGTATACTTGTTGGTACCCATACCTGTGAAAATGCATGCAAGTTCTTTACTTGCATCACACATTTCGGATAACTGGCCCAGGCCTTCCTGGACCAAGAAGATACACAACGTGTTCATTTGTGGCTGCTTAAGATCCCTCAATGGCTCTTGTTTTATGTTCAGAAGATTAAGATAATTCATTATTCCATTTTTATTTTATTATTTTGCTTTCAATTTTATACAAGCACAACTAAAATCCAGTATACAGAGATGATTAGATAGGATGTTGTAAGGATGGCTCGGGCGTTGGACGCGAAACCTCCGGTCATCACCACTTCTGGCAGGACCCGTTTGCTCTCATTCTTCCATACTATACTGTCAATAAATTTTCTAACATTTGCCTGACTTTAGTTTCGGACAGACTCTGACACCGGTGCAAAGCGTGATTGATCTATGGTACAAGTAATTTTACTTAGCATATTACAGGGATTGTGCGCGTTCCGGGCCGCCTGCCTATTCTTTTCCATACACCCGGCTACCCGGTTTCTCCCTTACTCCCTTTTACTTATTCCACTTTCGTTCACCCCACATGGCTTCACCTCTGTTTATTTTCTAAAACTTTCCTTCAGCTAGGTCTCTCCACAAGTATATAAAGGTACATACAATGCTTGTAGTAGACCAGCCAGTGAACAAGCAACCTAGGAATCTCTCTCTCTCTCTCTTTTCTCTTCTTGTGTGCTAAAGAACCTCAACATCGTCCAGCGCAAGGTCAAACGGAACCAGCAAGTACGTATTTGCAAGTTCAAAAAGTACAACGACATCTCTCCTTCGACATCAAAGTTATCCTGGGTTTCTTCCTTCCTCCTCTCTTCTCTGTCTCTCTCTCTCCTCTCGGGAAACGCACTTTGCCTCTTACTCACCGCGGACCACGTCCGTACAAATTGGCTGCCCCAGTGAGGCAGAGTTCTTAGTTTCCCCTTGACCACCCCTCCTCTTTGCTCTTGAGTCGCACCTGCGACTTGTCTATGCACCGACAAAACATCATACCGCCCAGAATACCATCAACAAGAGTTACTAGAAAAGCTTTGACATCTTCTAGAGCTTCGGCAGTCTCGTCAGAACAATCTAGACCCCCATCTCCTGCACAATCGACATCATCTGATAACACAGCTCGCCCCGATCTAGTTTCACTGCCCTCCATCCTTCAAGCCACTTCAGAAGCGAGCATAGCCCCTAGCTATTCTGTTCCTTTCTCCGCCTTAGTCTCCAATGCAATCAATCAGCTTTCTTCGCCGATCTCCTCTAGTCCCACTCCATCTACAGTCCCCACCTCCGCAGTCGCTTCTGCACTAGCTTCTAGGATCCCTAGCCCATCGTTCCAAGAAACGCTTCCAGCCACCTCGACATTCCCCCTCCCATCCGACACTACGGCATTCAAGCTAAGGCCAGCCTCCTTCCTCGATTCACCCACTACCCCGTCAGGATTCGAACCATCCTCACCGCCATCACCCTTATTCAAACGACGATCTTCGCTTCCAGTACAGCCCCCAGTCCCTTTCAATCAGAACACTACAGCACTGCCCCTTGCACAAACCATGTCATCGAAAATTGCTGTCCTCGGTCTTGCAGGAATGCCACCCCCTCGATCTAACAAGGCACCCTTCTTTGGCGACCAACCGGGTGACCACATCGAGAACTTCCTCAGAGAGTACGAAAACCTGGCTAGCGCGGCGGGACTCACAAATCAGCAAATGGTAGAACAAGTCCTCAGATATGTCCCACCTGAGCAAGGTGACCTCTGGCAGTTCTTAGACGGCTACAGTGTCAAGGACTGGGTTATTTTCAGAAAGTCTCTTGAGAAGGTCTACACTGAAGCATCCCTTAAAAATCGGTACTCCAAACAACGTCTTCGGGACTTAGTCAAATTATCTTCTAGAAAGTGAATGGCTGATGAAGGCGATGTCAGAACATATTACAAAAGGTTCCTACTGTTTGCTCAACCGCTGATCAGCTCACGCCGCCTCACTGATGAAGAACGCGACAACGCCTTCTGGAAGGGATTTCATCCAGACAACCGACGATGTTTGTATCACCGACTCATTAGTGACCACCCCCAACACCCCAAAGGAGAGCCCTTCAACTATGAAGATGTGCTTGAAGTAGCCTGCGCCGAATTCGTGAGTGGACAATTCAACGCATTCAGCTCTGAAGATGAATGGGACACTACTCCTCCTGAAGACAACATCAAATCTGATCCAGTTCTCCAGCAGTGGTTTGGCCAAGAAGCACGAGACTTGAGGATGAATGACCGAGACCGCATCCCCTCCAATCATAGATCCCGAGACAACAGGCCACGACAGGAAGTCTACCGCGCCGCTGCAGAACGTTCAAATCAGGAGGATCACCACCAGCCTTCGCGCAACCAGGAGGACCAGGAGATTGAAGAGCTCTCAAAGAAGATCCATGCCCTATCCCCTAGCGATCCAGCCTACGCCGGGCTGTACTTACGATTCCAGCACCGATACCCTGCCCTCGTCCAGTCACTCCCTAAGCCCAACTTCGGTCACCAATCCATGTTTTATCAAGCACCTGTGGCGACCCCTTCATATCATCAAGCACCTGTGACGACTCCTTCATACCATCAGCCACCACCTGTTCAGTCGGCTCCTCCTACCATCCCTCCCAATCTAAGTGCTGCAAAGGCCATATTCTTCCGTCGCCGTGCTGATCCCACAGAAGGATGTGCATTCTGCGCCAAGACTGGACATCGCATTAGGCAGTGCAAAACTGCCGAAGAATATATCGATTCTGGTCGAGCTTCAATAGTCAACAATCGCATCAGCTTGCCCAACGGACAACCAATCCCGATGAATGGCGTGAATCAAGGACTGCAGGCCAGCATAGACGAGTGGCTAGCCAACCATAGCAACCCCTCCACCACAGCCTTTTCACGCGACACTCCCCCTCACCAAACACTGGTCATCCAGACCTTCAGAATTCAACCCACGACAGCAGCTCATATTGAGGAAGTCACAGAACCTGACCATAGCCCTTTGGAGTCAGAAGACGACAGTGACGAAGATGGTATGGATATTTTTCAAGTATTTGCCACTGAAAGGAAGAAGAGACAAGCCAAGGCCTCAAAGATGCAAGAACTAACCCCAGCAGCCACGACAAAGTTAGAAAAACCAATCACACTAGCCCCACCAAAAATCATGACTCCTGACCAGCCGTTCTCCACTGCTTCCGTGACTCCAGCTAACACAGGTATAAACCCTAGTGCCGCCCCATATGCCGGTCCTATAGTCCCACAAACCGCCCCTCAATACCGATATCAGTCTTCCCTGGAGGATCAGCAACTAGTAGAAGAACTCTTTGCTTGGCTTATGACAGGGAAGCTTGCCCTCACAACACCGGCCCACATCCTTGCTGC
Source organism: Multifurca ochricompacta (assembly GCA_022496185.1). NCBI lineage: Eukaryota > Fungi > Basidiomycota > Agaricomycetes > Russulales > Russulaceae > Multifurca > Multifurca ochricompacta. Next base: position 18,310 of record WTXG01000166.1, on the reverse strand, counting down.
TAGCGCTGTCATTCGAAAAGAAATGGTTGAGAAGCTTCGTACTCGACGCGTTGAGACTAACTGGATAGAAGAAACCCTGGACTCAGCACAGGAAGTATCAGTCCCGATTCCAGAACTCACCACACGCCGCACACCCGAATTCTCACTGCCCCTTAGAGAAGTGGACGTCTTAGTCAATGGCACTGCTCCAGAAGCTGGCATATTGGACCAAGGATCACAAATAGTTGTTATACGGAAGGACTTGGCTCAGGAAGCAGGCGTACACATCAACACACACAATTGGCTCAATATGGAAGGCGCAAATGGAAGTCTGAGCAAAACCTTAGGCTGTGCTGAAAACTTGGCTATGTGGATCGGTAATGTTTCCTTCAAAATTCATGCGCACGTAGTGGAACATGCCCCTTTTCGCCTCCTGCTTGGCCGACCCTTCCACCACCTCCTTCTGTGCCGCCTTGAAGATCATCCAGACGGATGCGTAGAAATCCGCATTCATGACCCCTACAATCCAAAAAGAGTTGAAACCATCATTTCTCGTGCACGCAAGGCCCAGGATGGCTTCTCCAGGACACTCGCTCTGGCTGTTCAGGCTTCCCCTCCCCGCATCGAAGCTCTCCATCTCCATCACATCGCTACTTTCACCCCTGACGATTCCGGCCCCACAGTTTCAACACTAGCCTACAAGAAAGTTGCGAAGAAGGTCCGACCGGTTCCCACATCCTTGCCTGAAGACTTCCACACCATTCGCCGCGTTCCTTCCAATCCATTACTCTCCCTTCCTTCCCTTCTGATACAACCTCCGAAATTCACCTCCGGCATCTGCCTGACACAAGAACGTCTTGACTCTTTAGAACTCAATTGCTACCAGTTCCTTTGGCCGGAAGAGCTGAAACTATTGCAACACATCCTCAAAATCAATGAACTCGGGCTAGCCTGGACCGAGGACGAAAAAGGGAGATTTCGCGAAGACTACTTTACTCCAGTTAAGATCCCTGTTATCGAGCACATTCCTTGGGTGCACCGCAACATCCCTATTCCTTCCGGCATCATTGAAGAAGTCATCCAGATATTCAAAGACAAATTCGCAGCTGGAGTTTACGAACATTCTGACGCGTCATACAGATCCAGATGGTTTTGCGTCAAAAAGAAAAGCGGGGCCCTTTGGCTAGTACATGACCTTCAACCCCTCAACGCAGTCACTATTCGCAACTCGGGAGTTCCACCTCTAGCTGACCAGTTGATAGAAGCTATGGCTGGAAGGTCTTGCTATACCATGCTTGATCTCTTTGTTGGCTACGATCACTGAACATTGGACGTCTCTTCGCGCGACCTCACCACCATCCAGTCACCAATCGGCGCCATCCGTCTTACTTGTCTTCCTCAGGGCTGGACCAATGCGATCGCCATATTCCACGAAGATGTCAAATTCCTCCTCGAGCCCGAAATTCCCAACGTTGCCTGGCCCTTCATGGATGATTGCAGCATCAAAGGACCGCCCACCCGTTATGAAACCCTCGACAACAACTACGAGACGATGCCTGGAAATGACGGGATACGAAGGTTCATTTGGGAACACCTCAATGACGTGCACCACATCCTTCATCGCCTTCGCCACGCAGGCTCAACTGTTTCGGCTCAAAAGCTTTTTATTGCTGTTCCGGAAGTTGTCATCTTAGGTCACAAATGCACTTATGAAGGCCGTGTTCCAGATGACTCCAAAATTGCCAAGATCCACGATTGGCCACCATGCAAATGCACCACTGATGTTCGTGCCTTCTTAGGTATCGCCGGTTACATGCGAGTCTGGATCAAGAACTACTCCTCCATTGCAAGACCCCTAGTTGACCTTACGCACAAAGGACAAACTTTTTCATGGGACAAACAACATGCTCAAGCCATGCAAACTCTCAAGGACGCAATCATCCATTCCCCGGCCCTCATCTCTATTGATTACTCTTCTGATCACAATGTTTACCTTGCTATTGACTCATCTTGGTGTGGTGTAGGCTGGATTCTCTCTCAGGACTGTACTGACGGCAAGCGTCGCCCTGCTCAGTTTGGCTCTATTTCATGGAACGAACGGGAATCTCGGTACTCTCAAGCGAAGCTCGAACTATATGGGCTTTTCTGAACCCTTCGCGCCCTTCGCCTTTATCTCGTCGGCATTCGAAATCTGGTAGTAGAAATGGATGCTCAATTCATCAAAGGTATGATTGCCAACCCCGACATTCAACCCAATGCCGCCATCAACAGGTGGATCACCGCCATCCTCCTCTTCAACTTCAAATTAGTCCATGTCCCGGCTCAGAAACACCGCGGTCCCGATGGCTTATCAAGACGCGAACCGGCAGAAGGAGAAGACGTAGAAGAAGAAGACCCTGAAGATTGGATCGACAACACACTCTGTCTTGGTATCTGGACGACCACTTGGGCTAATAGACTGCAGACTTGTCTAGGCAATCCCCCAACCTTGGTACTCAATGCAAGCGCACGCTCTCCCATTCCATCTCCCGACATTCCTACTTCTGTTCAAACCCTAGATGCTGACGCCGATATGCTTCGGATTCAACAATACTTGGCAACCTTCAAGCTACCAGATGGACTCGATAATCGTAATTCCAAGAAGCTTTTGAAGAAGACATGCAAGTTCTTTCTGCTCGACGGATGACTCTGGCGACACAATAGTCTTGGACGCCATCAACTCTACATTCCCCCTTCACAACGCCTCTCAATTGTTCATGCAGCACATGACGACTTAGGACACAAGGGTATTTATTCAACAAGACGATTCCTCACTGACCGCTTCTGGTGGCCCTCTCTCGATACCGATGTCAAATGGTTCATCAAGACATGTCATGACTGCCAGCTCCGTCAAGAAACTAAAGTCCGAATCCCTCCCACCGTCGCGCCTCCAGCTCCACTCTTCCGAAAGGCGTACATCGACACCATGCATATGCCTTCCGCCGGCGGATTCCATTACATTGTTCAGGCTCGTTGCTCACTCACCGCTTGGCCGGAATGGCGCGCTCTCCGGACCGAGACAGGTCGCACCCTTGGCAGTTTCATATTCGAAGACATCCTGTGCCGATGGGGCGCTGTTGAAGAAATCGTTACCGACAATGGCACACCTTTTGTTGCGGCATTAGACTGGCTGGCTAGCAAGTTTGGTATCAAGCACATCAGAATTTCGGCTTACAACTCTTGCACCAACGGTATCGTCGAACGACAACATCGCACTATCCGGGAGTCAATCGTCAAAACATGCAAAGGCGACATCTCCAAGTGGCCAATAGTGGCGCCGCACGTTTTCTGGGCAGACAGAGCAACTATCCGCAAATCCACCGGATTCTCCCCGTTTTATATGGCTCATGGAGTGGAGCCCCTTCTCCCTTTCGATATCATCCTCACAACCTTCCTCGTCCCCGATCTCACTCACCCCATGGAACTTCCGACCTTATCTCAATCCGCACACGACAGCTCCAGTCCTGAGAAGAAGACCTCGCCAGTATACGAACCAACATCCTTAAAAGTCATTTCGCGTCTGCTAGAGAGTTCGAGTGCCAGCACGCTCACACCATCAAGACCGTCTCCTTTAGTCCAGGAGATTTGGTCTTGGTTCGAAACTCAGCGGGCGCAAACGATTTTTTGCACAAACACAAGCCTCGTTACTTTGGGCCGATGGTCGTGGTTCATGTGTCTCACAACGGAGCCTTTGTCTAGCAGAACTTGATGGTGCTATTTCAAGACTTCGCTACACTGCCTTTCGTCTTGTTCCATATCATTCTCGGTCGCACTCTAACATTCCACTTGATGACCTCCTCAGCCCAGAGGACCTGCAGCATTCGAAGAAGACTCCACTTTCGATGATAAAGAAGCTTGACCGGGGACGGTCAAAATTTGAACCCCCGGGAGATGTAAGGATGGCTCGGGCGTTGGACGCGAAACCTCCGGTCATCACCACTTCTGGCAGGACCCGTTTGCTCTCATTCTTCCATACTATACTGTCAATAATTTCTAACATTTGCCTGACTTTAGTTTCGGACAGACTCTGACACTGGTGCAAAGCGTGATTGATCTATGGTACAAGTAATTTTACTTAGCATATTACAGGGATTGTGCGCGTTCCGGGCCACCTGCCTATTCTTTTCCGTACACCCGGCTACCCGGTTTCTCCCTTACTCCCTTTTACTTATTCCACTTTCGTTCACCCCACATGGCTTCACCTCTGTTTATTTTCTAAAACTTTCCTTCAGCTAGGTCTCTCCACAAGTATATAAAGGTACATACAATGCTTGTAGTAGACCAGCCAGTGAACAAGCAACCTAGGAATCTCTCTCTCTCTCTCTTTTCTCTTCTTGTGTGCTAAAGAACCTCAACATCGTCCAGCGCAAGGTCAAACGGAACCAGCAAGTACGTATTTGCAAGTTCAAAAAGTACAACGACATCTCTCCTTCGACATCAAAGTTATCCTGGGTTTCTTCCTTCCTCCTCTCTTCTCTGTCTCTCTCTCTCCTCTCGGGAAACGCGCTTTGCCTCTTACTCACTGCGGACCACGTCCGTACAGATGTTATAGAACATTGATGAAAAGCCTGTCAGATAACCACACAGAATGCAAAAAAATTTGATGAACACATAGCAATTGGCAGGGGTAACCCCTGGATAATTGTTTTGATACCTGGGTTACCCATAAAATGAAATGTGTGCAAGTTCTTTACTTGCATCATGCATTTCGGACAATCAGCCCAGGCCATCCTGGTCAAGGAGATATGCACTCAGACATAATGTGTTCATTTATGGCTACTCAAGATCCCTCAAAGATTCCTATTTTATGTTCATAAGATTAAGATAATTTATTATTCCATTTTTATTTTATTATTCTGGTTTCAATTTTATATGAGTGCAACTGATCTTTGCATTTCTGCACATTTCGGATAAATGGCCTGGGCCATCCCGGTTAAGGAGATAAGCACTTGGACACAATGCATTCATTTATGGCTACTCAAGATTCCTCAAAAATTGTTGTTTTATGTTCAGAAGATTAAAAGGATCTTTTATTTACATTATTATCTTATTATTCTAATTTCATTTCATACAAGCATGACTGTCCTGGCGCATTTAAGTCAACCTTCCTTAATAGGAAGGAGGTCAGACCACCATGCAATGCAATGTAGTTGCTGCCCCATGCAGCTTGTAGATACATGTGGCCTTGTTTCAATAAAGTAATTTGATAATTAGATTATAGAATAGTCTAAAGTAGTCTAGAGAGTATTTTAGATAGTGCCAGACTGGCAGAATTGGTTGCATGTTAATAAAACAGATGCATCATGATTTTCAAGAATGTAGATCACTGATAACAGTTTTATTTTACATTGCACTGTTAATCTGCTTTGATATTTTGTAGGATAACACTAGAACATATTTAAAGCCACCCTGTATCATACATCAGATGAGATCTTGTATTTTTGTGGCTGCAGATGTGTTTTATCTTGGAAATTCTACTGATCTTGTCAATGGATAATTGGTGCCTATACCTGCCAAACCTGCTGCATGGGTATGGGTTTCCACAGGTTGGGAGCTGTATACCCATACCTGTACCCAGCAAAACCCATGGCACTTACCTGCATGGGTATGAAAACCCTTGACAATCACTAGAAATGAAAGACCCAACATACAGTGGCTTGATGTCTCTTCTATAACTAGTGATGTGCCTGGCCCGGCTCAAAGCTGGAAGCCGGGCCAAGCCGGGCCTGTTTGGGCCGGGCCAAGCCAGGCCGTTGTGATGGCCCAGCAAGGGCTTTGGCCTGGCTCAGAGAAACTAAAAGCCAAAGCTGCTGGCTCAGGCTGCGGCTTTCAACAGCACATACAAATGCATTAGCAATCATCAAAATCAGTAGAAATCTTATCACAAAGTGGTTGATTTGGGTCATGTGATCATGTTTATCACAGCATTTCAAACTTTTTCTTCGATATAGCTTTGCAATACATAACACACCAAGTCAGATTTGGATTAGCTGAACTATAACTACTAGTTATATGTCATAAAATTTTCTCTGTCAAAAGCTGTGGCTTTTGGGCCAAGCCAGGCCAGAACATCACTATCTATAACCAATAATGCTCCTTGGACTGGCTACTTTACCATGGATGGACAAGACCTCATTCCCCTAGAATGATATAATGGTTGTAACACCAGGTGTGGGTGTTCAGCACGACATGTGATGAGGTTGTGTAGCAAAACTACAAAGTCTTTGTACACTGTGTTACTAGTGCATGGAGTTGAGTGACAAGTCAATACCAAGGAGCTAATCCCCTAGTACTGGTGAGCAGAAAAGTGCCAGAAGCACTGAGATGATTCAGAGGTCAGGTCTTAGAGATCACCCAGAAAGTAATGCACCAAGTTGATTAAGAAGTCAAGTCTGAGGCATACAGGGCTATCTAAGCAGGCCTTATATATGTAACAGGGATTGGAGTCTGAATTGGAGTAAGGTACTTGGCATATCAATGAAGTTGCAATACCACTACAAGAGGAAATGGAGCAGAGGTGGGCCAGGTGAGAATATACATAGACGTATCTGGTATAGTCATGATTCTGGTGGGAAAATACATAAGAGTCCTGATGTAAAGTATGAGTCATACAGTGCCTCACAAAACTGAGTCAATGTTTTGCACTTTTGCACTGTCTGTTGAATATCACATCAGCCAAAACAAATATAAACAAAGTCTTGGTAGACCATAAAAGGTACAAGATAAGGGCTATGTAATGCAACAATAATTATGTAATTCTGATCAAAACTTGTGGAGCTATGCCCATTTCAAATTGGGGACTCATTGACTCAGTTTTGTGAGTGGGTATCAGAAATATCAGAATGTGATGCTCCACCAAATGTACAGCAACCAATCCTTAATATATGGTTACCATAGTTATCTTGATATTGATGGGACCTGGAATAGAGCTATTTAACCATGGTTTACATTCCCAGAATATTTTAATTTCCCAATGCACCCCACATCCTCTGCTCAGAAAGAAAACATGCTCTCTCTGGCCTCTGAAGGTCATTCCACTCACACTATTGCCTCCAGACTCAGCCTCAGCCAGTCCACAGTCTCTAGGACACTCAGAACTCTCCTTACCAACCATCAGTCACCTCATTTTGGTCATCCTTCCAAGCTCTCTGCTACCTCTGAACATGCTATCATCATATAAATCACCACAGGAAAGGTTGCCAATGCTGTCCAGGCCACAAAGCACATCAATTCCATCATCCCCAACCATGTCTCTTCACAAACTGTGCACTGGGTTCTTAAACAACATTCATTCAAGGCTGTAACAAAGAAGAAAAGGCCACTACTCTCTGCAGTACATTGCAAGAAGCACTTAGCCCTTGCTTTGAAGTACCAAAACTGGACTATGGAGTGTTGAACACAGAAGATGTTCAGTGATGCTTCAGGCATCAGGTGATTAGATTAGCTACTTTGTGGATAAGATTAGATATCAGAGTTCCGGACTATTTACATTATCATTATTACTTTCTTTCTCACATTCTGCAGTAGCTGACTGATGCACCATGTAACATGTGATTTCTGTATAGCCAATGGCTTTTCTCCCTCATGTTTATTGTTTGGACTTTGTCTGGCACCTGTGGACTTATTCCCAGTGTGCACAGACCATCCCTTGGGGTATATAAGGGTGTCTGTTTCGTCCTCTACACTTCAGAGTTTTCTTCACCTCTGAAGTGTAAGTCCTTTATACATTACTTCCTACTTATACCTTTGACTAACCGCTCTCTGTAGCTAACTTGTTCTTTAGGTCAGTAGTATAGTAATAGAGTTTTCTTCACCTCTGAAGTCTAACTTGTTCTTTAGCTTAACCCGCTAACACCACAGTCAGTATGCTGCACACATGCCTGTTCGACAGGTTATGGGCCCTGGGCATGCTTTACTGACAACCTTATTTTTGATCAGTCCAACACTTCTTCAAGCTCACTGCTTCAAGACTCTTTTTTCCCAATCACAGTCACAGTGAGCTTCGATTTCTACTCCCTCTTGCCCTTAACTGTCCACAAGGTGGTGTGCTTTATGTGCCCACCTTGATCTGTCTGGCTAGTCCCTCCGGGGATTCTTGCAAGAGGTGATGAGGGACCCTAAGCGGGTGAAACACCTTGAGTTCCTCATGTGCACTCTAAGTAAATAGTATTCATAGTTATAGCTGGGTTTTTGTCCCATCCATAGTCTTAGTAGGCCACTTGCCCAGAAGGCTTGGGGCTATAGGTTCAGTCAATGCTTGTGTTATGAACCCTGTCCCTCCCTGTGTTCTTTTTCTTACCTAACGATGACCCTTCCCTACCGCCCACACTTCACTACCAGATCATGTCTCCATCGTGGGACCCAGCACGTGCTCTTCGCCCATCCCCGTGACTTGTCTGTTTGTTTATGTTTACCTACTGTTATCTTTTCTTATCGCTTATCTCCTTATCGTACAACCGGACATTTACTTAATTCCCTATCAGTAGAAGCCAGGCTTTACGCCCTCTGCTTCCAGATATTTGGGTCCACTTGACTCCATGATTCTTATCGATAGGCACTTACCCCTTTACGTATATAAGTCGGCTATAGTTACACTGTAGAGCTCAGACTCAACTTATTGAATACATCGGTGCTTGTCTTCTGGACTTCCCTTGTCTCCCTGAAACTCGCTTGTCTCAGTGCTTTTGGCACTTTCCGCTTACCGTTGTCTTAGAGTGCAGCCTCTTTGACTTTGACTCATCACGCTTTACTCCAAGGGATCTAATTGGTCCCTTATCTGAATCTCCATATTGCACTGTCACACAAGTCGTGTGGAACATCCTGCACCGGGTGTAACATCAAGTCGAGTCTCTCGTCATGGCTTCCAGCCGCAGTCAGACCCTCTTTAAAGAAGAACCCATCAAACGAAGGGACGAGCCTGACCTTTCACAACAAGTACTTGGCTCTGCCACCTGGAAAGATTTTGAGTCCGAGTTTGGATACTACGTCTATCACGACGGAAGATACCAACCGGTAGAATACGACGACGAGAAAAGAGTTTGGTACCGCATCCGATACTTGGACAGCTGACACTCTTGGGTTACTACAGGACCCGCTCCTCCTGAATTTGGATTGGGACTGTGGAGGGAGAATCCCCTGGCCATCGTTATGGACTCTGAGCCAGAAGAGTACGTAGAAGAACATAGTGAAGAAGCACTGGTATTAGCGTCGACTACAACCCCAGTTGCACCCGCAGTTGTCATGTCCAGAGCCCCTGCTTTGACAACTCCCCAGATCTCTATACAGTCCACTGACACCATCACCCCATTTTATCAAACCATGTCTACTATTGCCGCACAGCTCCCAGACCCAGCACCTCCCCCTCCGCCCCCACCAGCCATGTTACCACCTAACATTCCCCCACCATCAGGACAGCTGTCAGGTGTATTGCCCCAAATGTTCACCAGGGATCGGTCGCAAAGCAAGAAATTCATGCCGGAGTTCATGACCTTTAAGAACTTCAACCATGACATCCCCCAGATTATTAATCCCTTCCAACACGCAAACCTCTTCCTCTCTCTGATCCAAGGGGAGGCTGTAGACGATTGGACCATGGAACAGTTGGAATGGCTGAATGAACAAATCGAGAGTGGCCGTCGCACCACTAGTGAGGGGCTTTGGGAAACCATTGCCCAGAAATTTCAAGATGCATTTACAGATGGGCAGGCCAAGCAGAAGGCTGCTCGAGAGCTCAAGTCCCTTAGGATGGAAAAGGGAGAACTTGATGCTTATGTAGCAAAGTTCAGGAGCCTGGCCAACAGAGCCGGCTATGACACCAATGAAGAGGCCATGCTGGATCTCTTCTCCCAGGGGCTGCCCAACCCATTGGTGAAGAACATTATCCAGTTTCACCATCCCAACGACTGGGATACATGGGTTGATGCTGCTCGCCGACAGCAACAAGATTACTTAGACTTCCAGACATGTTTTGGGGTTGATACGAAGAAAGGAAAGACCCATGACCAGTGGAAAGCTGCCTTCAGAGTCAAACCCGCGCATACCAGTCAGAGGGATCCAAACACCATGGATACCTCTGCTGACAGAACCAGAGCCCGGGTTGCACTCACTGAAGACGAAAGACAGATGCTGATGAAAGAAGGGAGATGCTTTCACTGCAAGGCACAAGGGCACATGTCCAGGGAATGCCCAAAGAAAGGAGTACGAGCGGCAGAAGCAACTGTTACACCAATCCACAATAATCCACCGACCATCAACAAGAAGACACCGACAAAAGAAGAAAAAGCGCAGGAAATATGGGCAAATATGATGAAGGAAAGCGAAGAAGTACGAGCCATTCTGGTAGAAAAGGCATTTGCAAAGAAGGATTTTTGATTGGCTCAAACCCGTCGGCCTGGGCAAGAGCACTACATGTAACCTCTGTGTATACTAGTCGTTTCAAGTCTTTGAAAATACCAGTACATTTTGAAACAACACAGAGGACAGCCGACCGTGACATCCTGATAGACTCAGGAGCCACAGATAACTTCATCAGCCCACAAATGGCTAAGGCCATGGGACTAGGAATGCTGGCACTCCCCCAAGAGAAAAATATCTGGAATATTGATGGAACTGCCAATCGAGCAGGAAAAATCACACATTACACTGATCTCAATGTCCAAGTAGGGGAGAAAATGAAGGTCATCCACTTTCTAGTCACCAACTTGGGCGATGAATACTTAGTTTTGGGATACCCTTGGCTTGCCGCCTTCGAACCAAGGATCAATTGGAGTGATGCGACCATGGACAAAGAATTCTACCCCGTTCTCATCACATCAATAGGGTATGACTATGTGGTGCGACATTCGGCAGCGTGTAGAGCGGAGGAAGGAAGTGAAGATCCAGGCTGTTGTTTCACTACCAAGGCAGCGGAACTCACGCAGAAGGCAGTTGAGGGGCATATGGAGAAAACGTTCAAGGAGGTAGTACCAAAGGAATATCATCAACATTGGAAGGTCTTCTCCGAGGAAGAGTCCCAACGCTTTCCACCCCCGTGGCCTTGGGACCATGCCATCGACTTCATACCCAATACCCTGTCAGCAATCGATTGTAAAATCTACCCGCTGTCACAAGCAGAACAGACCGCACTTATGGCATTCCTTGAGGAACACCTTGCAAAGGGATACATTCGTCCATCGAAATCACCATACGTGTCGCCATTCTTCTTCATTAAGAAGAAAGATGGCAAGCTTCGACCTGTTCAGGATTACCGACGGATAAATGCCCACACCGTAAAGAATGCCTACCCCTTGCCACTTATCTCAGAACTCATCGACACCATGAGGGATAAATCCTTATTCTCCAAAATGGACGTCTGTTGGGGTTACAACAACATTCGGATCAAAGAAGGGGACCAGTGTAAAGCGGCTTTTAAGACCAATCAGGGACTTTTTGAACCAAATGTTATGTTCTTTGGCCTTACCAACTTGCCTGCTACCTTCCAATCGATGATGAACCACATTTTCCATGATCTCATCCTTACCGGCGAAGTAGTGGTTTATATGGATGACATACTGGTTGCCACCACAGACGATCTAACCCATCATCAGGAGCGAGTACATCAGGTGCTAGACATCCTGCACGAACACGATCTGTACCTTAAACCTGCCAAGTGCTCATTCGAACAATTGAGTGTAGAGTATCTAGGAGTCATCTTGGAGGGAGGACAGGTCTGGATGGACCCTGTAAAAGTGCAAGGAATCCGGGAATGGCCCGTGCCCATATGTGTCAAGGATGTGCGGTCCTTCATTGGTTTCTGTAATTTCTATCGACGTTTCGTCCAAGGATTTTCAGGGATCGCTCAACCGCTGAATGGACTACTGAAGAAAGACGTTCCTTGGCATTGGACAGAGGAACATCAAACAGCCTTCGAACAAATTTGTGACATCATTGGCTCAGAACTGGTCCTCTTACAACCAGATCTGCAGAAACCCTTCGAACTTGAAGTTGATGCATCCCACTTTGCAAATGGTGCCGTACTGAATCAACGAGATGCAGTGGGACTTCTTCATCCTGTGGCCTTTTATTCAGAGACATTTTCGCCAGCAGAACGGAATTATGACATTTGGGATAGAGAGTTACTGGCCATAGTAAAAGCGCTACAACATTGGCGACCATACTTAGCAGGGACCCCCCACAAGACCATTATTCATACTGATCATTCCAACTTGCTCTATTGGAAGGAACCCCATAAAATAAGCTGACAGGTTGCTCGTGAGGTCCTGGAACTTGAAGAATACAACTTCGAACTGAAGCACATTGCTGGAAGTCATAACGCTTGCGCCGATGCCCTCTCATGACGACCTGATCTGAATAATGGCATGGAGGACAACAATGATGTGACGGTACTCCCTGAAGAAGTTTTTACAAGGATGGCTGTTGTTAGTCTTCACGACATGGATCTATGGGCCCAAGTGTTGCAGAATATGAATCAGCAATTATGTGAAGCATGGGCCGATGCACATAACCTGAAGAAAATCAATGGCTTGTGGTGGAAGGACGGGGATCGACTTGTTGTCACCGGTGGCGACAACATTAAGAGGGGGGTGATTCATTTTCACCATGACCTCCCCTCTGCAGGACACCCAGGCATTGCCAACACCTATGCCCTTGCCAGACGAGATTACTGGTGGCTGAACATGAAGAAGGATGTGGAGGAATACGTGAAGGGATGCGCAGATTGCCAGGCCAACAAAGTGAATATGCACCCACACCCACCAGCACCATTCCCAATCACACCAATGGCTTCACAACCATTCCAGACTATCGCCATGGACTTCATCGTCAAACTCCCCACTTCCAGAGGGTTCGACTCAATCCTAACCATCACTGACCATGACTGTTCGAAAGTGGCACTATTCATACCCTGCAATGAGTCCATTACAGCAGAGGGAGTGGCCAAACTTTACCTGGACCATGTCTACAGACACTATGGACTCCCTGAAAAAATCATCTCAGACCGCGACCCACACTTCACATCTGCATTTGCCAGGGCGCTCTGCAAAACACTGGACATTGCTCAAAACATCTCCACAGCGTACCACCTGTCACGGCTCTACTTTATTTTTCCTTTTCTTTTCTCCCTTTTGGATCACATGACTGTGGGAAGATTACCCAGCAGTCTCAACACGTGATCATGGGAATGTAGTCGTGACATGGATCATGTGACCGAGTCACATGTAATAGTCACATGCTGCTTAGTCAGCACAAGAGCCACTCAACAATAACAAGTCGATTCTCTATTGTGTTTACCACAATAGGCAAGGCCCCACAGTCCAGACGGTTCTAGACCAAGTGGAGCTGTTATCAAGATAAGAGGAGTCCAGCCTAGAAGGTTCTAGGTAAGTGGAGCTCTAGATAAGGGCCCAGGTTGGGCCATGGCCAATTTTAGCACAGAATCACATGTATCAGTAGATAGACATGTTCCAGACCTAAGGGCTAGACTACATATCAGTTATCTACTCCACAGTGACGTCACTATGACATCACACTGTGGAGCATGATCAGTCAGCAGAGTAAAGCAGCTTATGAATCACAAAGATAAGGCTCAGTCAGCAATACAGCTGACTGATACTTGCTGATTCTTGCTTACACTCATCGCTTACCTCGTTACACTGAGAAATGTATATAAGACCCTCTGTAACAGCCTGTAGCCCCCCATCTTGTCCTCTTGGGGCTGCAGGTGAGTAACTGTCTACACGAGTTCGATACATAGTGCTAATGATATACTGCCTCCCTGTGTGACTCGACCCCTTGGATCTTGTCCTCTTGGGGCTGCAGTTTCTTCGGGTTTTAGACGCCGTCATCGTGGTTGCAAAACCACAGTGGGTGACACAGGTCCCCGTCATTACTTAACGCGTGACGTTTGCCTCCGCGGTACGCCCAACGACTTAGGTCACCTTTTCTTTGCCCTTCTCGTTTCTAAGTGTACATGAAGCATCACCCATTACACCACCCACAGACAGATGGACAATTGGAAAGAACAAATCAGTGGCTCGAGCAGTATCTGCGGTTCTGGTGCAATGGATGACAGGACGACTGGGCTGATTGGCTTGCAACAGCAGAATTTGCACATAACTCATGGCCCAATGGTACCACGAAACACTCCCCATTTTCACTTATCATGGGATGGACGCCCCAAGCCACATGGATGGGAAAGCCCATGAACGTTCCTTCAGCCATGCAGTGTATCAACCAATGGGAAGAGATTAGGAAATTGGCCAATGAAAACCTGTTGAAGGTGCAAAGGACCCTGGCAGAGAAACCCACAAAGTTCACACCTTATTGAACCAATGACCTGGTATGGTTGGAAGGGAAGAACATTCACACGTCACACCCAACAGCTAAATTAGCGCCCCAACATCATGGACCCTTTAAGATAACAAGGAAGCTGTCGGATGTGTCATATGAACTCGAACTCCCCCCTGCATGGCGCATTCACCCGGTCTTCCATGCTAGACTACTCACGCCTTACAAAGAAACATCCCTGCATGGGAAAAACTTCTTGAGACCCCCGCCAGACCTTATCAATGGGGAAGAGGAGTGGGAAGTAGAATGCATTCTAGACTCAAAGCGACAAGGCCGAGGGCGCAAGCTGTACTACCTAGTTAAGTGGAAAGGATTCCCAGCTTCTGACAACTCGTGGGAACCAGCCGGAGATATCTTCGCCCCAGTCCTTATCATGGAGTTCCATACCCGACACCCAGAAGCACCCAAAAACAGTTAAAAGAACCGCCCCAGACTCTCCCAAATCCCCCAGTATATGCTACCCCAGCAAACTACTACCACAGAACAATCCATCATGTCTTTCATCGCTGCCTCTGCCGCCATCGACACTTTCACTTCCCCAATGACTGTCGTCGAAAATTTCCCGTCCACTCATCCATCCACCCATCCCTCCTCCCCTATCGACTATGAAGCTGCAGAAGCCCGTGTCAAGAACCAATCCCCAAACCCGAACGATGATTTCACCCACTGTGAAGAGCCCCACCCCAACGACTTACTCAACGGGGAAATCGACGACGAAGCCCCCGAGTTTCCCTTCATCCCCAACAACCCCAACTCGTCGATGTATTTCCTGCTGGAGATCACTATGGCCAATGGTTCCAAGGCCATTGCGAAGTATATCTATTACACCAATGGAGGAATGGACATGGCGGGGTGCATGAGAAAGGATGGGCCAGTTTACAGGGCTCCCGTTTATCTGGAAGAAAGGTACACAGGCCGACTTCACCATATGCTGACTGATGAGCAGTTGGGCCATCTTGCCGCGGAGGACTGTCGTGTCTTCGCGATCGACGAAGTATTGAATGATATGAGGCTCCCGCGCCTCAAGGCAGAAGTCATGAGGCTGCGGAAGAACATCACCCTGCGGAGGATGCTGAACCAGCAGTACAGGGAGCATGCAAAAATGATGGCGAGGTTGACGAATGGAATGTTCCAGTTGGAACAGGAGATTGTCGAGGTCAGAAAGAGGTTAGAGGCGGGAGATGCGTATCAGACAATCGCTGAAAGGTACGCCGACACCTATGCATGACCTCTCCCTCCTCGAACACTAGGGGCCGCCCCAACCTTGCTGCCGAATCGGCTTGAGATGCCACGCTTGCATGAGAACCCATGTGGGGAGACCTGTTGGCGATGTGATAGCAAGTATCACATCAGCTGGAACTGCCCTCTCAACCGCAAGTGGTGTTGACACTGCTGAAGCAATCTTCATTGGAGTCAACACTGCATTTTCCAACACGTAGGGGTGGCCCCGACGATCAACAACCCATCGGGCTGGTGTGGCAAGTGCCTTCGTCACAATGCTGGGCATAAAGAAATCGACTGCCCCGTTTATGACTTGTGCTGCGCATGTGGTCAGCGCGGCCCATATGGGTTTCTTCATACCCACGCATGCCCGCAGGAGCTGGAGTCATACAGCACAGATGACCGTAATGTAGCTGATGACTACTTGGAGTTGGTACAAGATGATGACAGTACGAGTCGTTTCTAGCTGGGGCCGCTAGAACCAGAAGAGGGGGTGATGTTATGAACCCTGTCCCTCCCTGTGTTCTTTTTCTTACCTAATGATGACCCTTCCCTACCGCCCACACTTCACTACCAGATCACGTCTCCATCATGGGACCCAGCACGTGCTCTTCGCCCATCCCTGTGACTTGTCTGTTTGTTTATGTTTACCTACTGTTATCTTTTCTTATCGCTTATCTCCTTATCATATGACCGGACATTTACTTAATTCCCTATCAGTAGAAGCCAGGCTTTACGCCCTCCGCTTCTGGATATTTGGGTCCACTTGACTCCGTGATTCTTATCGATAGGCGCTTACCCCTTTATGTATATAAGTCGGCTATAGTTACACTGTAGAGCTCAGACTCGACTTATTGAATACATCGGTGCTTGTCTTCTGGACTTCCCTTGTCTCCTTGAAACTCGCTTGTCTCAGTGCTTTTGGCACTTTCCACTTACTGTTGTCTTAGAGTGCAGCCTCTTTGACTTTGACTCATCACGCTTTACTCCAAGGGATCTAATTGGTCCCTTATCTGAATCTCCGTATCGCGCTGTCACATAAGTCGTGTGGAATGTCCCGCACCAGGTGTAACAGCTTGGCTCGATCTGTAAGTGTTATGTCTGGTGTGGGATGTTCCACACGACTTGTGCGACAGCATTGGTCAAGGGTTTCAGATAAGAGGTCAATAGGACCTCTTGGAGTACAAGGGGACGAGTCAAAGTCAAAGGGGCTGTTCCCTAAGACAATGTTGAGCGGGAAGTGCCGAAAGCACTGAGATGGACAAGTCAGAGATAGCAAGGGGAAGTCCAAAAGACAAACACCGATGTATTGAATAAGTTGAGTCTAAGGTCTACAGCATAGCTAAGACAGACTTATATACGTAAATGGATGGGCATCTATAGATAAGGATATCGGAGTCATGTGGGCCCAAAGATACGAAAGCGGATGGCGTAAAGCCTGGCTTCTGATAGGGGATTAAGTAAATGTCTGGTCGTAAAGATAAGAAGATAAGAAAGACAATCATAAGTAAATGGTATGTACACAAGTCCAAACAACAGTCATGGGTATGGAAGCAATGCATGTGAGGGGTCCCAGGAGGGAGACATAATGAGGAAATGAAGGGTTGGTGGACAAGTGGGGTCCTGGTTGGGGAGAGTGAAGAAAATAGGGCTGCTAGGCCCTGTTTGTAACAGTAAGCCAGGTTTAGTGACCTGCTGGTAGAGTTTAGAGTTTAGAGTTTAGGGTTTAGGGAGGGAGTATAAAAAAACTACAGGATCAGGTGTGATCAAGCAAAAAAGAAGAAAACCCAGGTGTACTTGGGGTGATGAGGAATCCACCACCGTCCCAGAAGTTTCGCTTATATGCTCTTCAGCATCTGAGTTTGAAACTGAGTTTGAACCTATTTTTTCCTTGAGGCATTTTTGCTATTGGCCGATAAGGAATTTCAAATTCAAGCGGAGTTCGAAGTGGGTCGTGCCTGAAAGAAGTGCGGAGCACGAGGTGGGTCGTGGGAAAATCGGGTTCCGGGCCGGTCGGCCCGGGTCAGGGGGCGCCGGAGCGCCCATGTGGGGCAGTAGCCCCACATCAAAAGCCGGACCCGGTAACTGGCTAGGTTCCCGAGTAATCCCCGAGTCAGGGAAAATCCCATGGATTATCCATTTCCCCGAATTCCCATGTCAAGTAGGCTTCTTGATGGAAGACACTACAGCACCATCAATTTTATCCAAGTTTTATGAAGTCTAATCAATATCCTTGTATACATGGTGGACCCATTAATGAAGAACACATACCAATAAACCTATATGGGGCGAGAAGCACATGCTTCTAGAACAGAAGCAAGAAGCACGTCTCAAGGCACAATTCACGCACTTGTCATGGAGTGGGAATTTATCAGATAAGATCCGAGATCATCAAACTTTAATCTTGATAAGCAATCAGTCAGCAAGACATGTGATTTCCCTTATCTAAGCGCCCGGGAGATCGGCCGAAGCGGATTTCCTTAGCAGAGAGAAAGTTCGATCACGTGACTTGTGAAGTGACGTCATGAAAATCTAGACCAAAGTTATCATGTGACTTTGGGTCTCACGGTCATGTGACTTGAGATTATTCATCCCCAAAATAACCACGGTCACGTGACATCATGTGACTGCTAATCACGTGATGTGAATTTTACTCAGCGTCAGTGACTACCTTGTTTAGGGTATTGGTTTAGGGTATTGGTTTAGGGTATTGGTTTAGGGTAGGGTT
>WTXG01000165.1:0-82919 GCA_022496185.1 Multifurca ochricompacta | reverse complement strand
CCATGCTGTAATTAGTTCGATGCCGCGTAGTGCGGACGACTAGCTGAGCAGGAGCTCGTCTAGAAACCGCTTCGAGGGTGTCCCGCAAGAGTGAATTCAAACGAGTAAGAAGCATATATGCTTTGTATGACAGTGACGGTGATATATGGTAGAGATCACCACGAATTTAATAGGAACGTTAGAGAACAAGTCGGTTTGGCAGATGGAGAAAATTCTGATTCAAGTTATCGATTAGTGGTAAGTTTAAACTGTGCTTCAGTCGCAATTGTGTTGCAAGTTGCAGTTGCAGCAGCAGCAGCAGACAGGTTCTCAGTGAGTGAAAACGGCAACTACCGTGACGGCAGAAGCCGACGAAGCCAAGAATAATTAGTCATCAGTATAACCGTATAATCAAAGTAGGCGTGGGAAAGAAATCGTTCTTGGCGGCACCGGCCATCAGGACTAGTCGGGGGGTCGGGGGCATCTGTCGCCGTTCCGTTGCCGTTGCACATGCGCAGATGTCAAAATCGTGGAAGTTATTGAAAGTGGAGCGAGATCTCGTTCATTACCTCCCCTTGGTCGACAGGAACTCAGTTTGTTCTTTCCCCGCCGTTAGGGTTGGTCATGTTCACATGTATTACAGTGGCGTCAACCCATGAGCTCTTTTCAAACTTAATTAGTTATACTGCAGTCCGGCAAGGTAGGCTCCGTTTCAAGAGTCATACCCATTATTTCAATGGGCCGTTAGGGCGTGTTTTACTGGTCTAGTCAACGTCAACGTAAAACCAAGGGTGGCCTATCTACATATTTCTGCGTTCACATCCGAACCTTTTTTTTTTTTCTTTTTTTCAATAAATTCGATTGACCTTCCGTAGCCCTTGATGAAAAAGAAAAGAAGCAGTGCCTCTGTCAATGGTGTTGTGTAGTGTGGTGTGATTTTCCGGGACGTACTCCGATGCACCCATTTCTGGCTGCCGTTAGCTTTCTGGTGGTAACAACATCATGGCCCGGAATATCTGCCTCTAGATCTCAGGGACCCTTGTTTCCCTTCCCAACTATTGATCTCAGTTCGTTAACCCTGCAGATTGCTTGGCTTTGGCGCCTTTCTACTCCTCCGCATCCACAAAGGTGTAGGACTCAGTGACTCTTCCCGTCTACCGAATTCTTCGCCTTACCTCTGGCTTCGTTGAATACAAATTTAGAATGTAAGGGTCTCATGAGTACACTCGGCTCTGTGGGCCGTGCCCTCCCCCTCCCCCCCCCACACTTCTTGCGAGGCGCTTTTCATCTCAAGCTGTTCGAGCGCTTACAAGGCACGCACGCTCGCTTCGCCTTGTTTGTTTGACTTCTGGTCTAAGCGCTTGTCCTTGTTTCGGAGATACTGCCTTCCTTTCATCGGATGTCGTCTGACGTCGCTGGACGGCGTGTCTTGGTGATCCAGGGAACAGTCAACTGTCTCTAAGGGGTGTCAGTCCCTCGCGTGAGACCAAGTGGTACGGACCTCGTGCCGCACGTGTGATTCATCTTCCTGACTGCATCGCGATCCGACCGTGGTTCTGTGTGTGGGGGGTTCGATGGACCAACAGCGCGCTTGACCCTACTCATGTCAATGCGATGTACTCACCATTTAGAGGAGGTTTTTTACAACTACTGACGCAGACCGATTCAGGAGTGATCGAAATACTCCGCTCTGTGGGATGCGATTGAGCCATTCTGGTCTGACTAGGGTCGGGTAGCCGAAGGTCGATTGGCTTTTATTTCGATTGCCCAGATGAGTGGGATAACGTGATGCCATCAAGACTTTCGATCGCGAGTTCTTGCGAGTTCCAGAACACCGACTTGGGTCAACTTTATTCCACATATTCCACGTTTTTAATGGGTCACCAACAGCTGCCGGTAGGCAATGCCTGCGGGAGGCGCTCCAGTGCGCATGTTTTTGAACGTAGAACAACTTGTTCGCTTACGCACTTGATCACTTCCTTCGGGGCCGCGAAGCGACCATTGAATGTCTCGTCCTTACCTCGGAGACATTTATTGTAGCTCAGACAGAACGATTTTTTTTTCAAGTCCTCATGTGCGCTGTCATGACGCCCCTGATCCCTACCACACGGAGGTATTTGAGGAAGGATATATCCGAGGAGAGCGAGGACTTAGTCGATCCCCCTCGATACCAATGTTGAGTGTCGGGTGAGAATCACCCACCTCCAATTCTAGGACAGTGGCGGAGTGTCATGGTCGTCTAACCACCTGGAGGTCCAGGCGCAGTCGAGGCATTGGGTTTTTCGGTTAACAACGGTGCTGTTGGCCCGAGGACTGATTTTCAAGGGACATCTATAGTCAAGAAGGTCTCATGTCGATTCTCTGCTAGAGCCATATGCGATTGTTCGATACACTCTTTCTCAGGCTAGATATTAGTTCATCTTCTTGTACGGAAGCGCAGTCGTGTGCTTCGGGGATTTCTCTGTAAGCTGTCATCTAAATCCAGGGTTGCCTTAGCGCCTACTCTTGAGATGGGGCACTCCGGGCAGGAGCCATGCATACGCGACTCGTATGAAGATGGGGTTTCACCTCGTCACCTCAAGGACTTTCTGTAGACTCATTCCCCCCTCCCTTCCCCTCCTGGCTTTTGGCAGAGCTCCGAAAAGTTAGCCCATTTTCTATTTCACAGCGGTAGAGAAGTTGGAGTAGGGAACGCATTGAAGCCAACACCTGATATCTCGCCGAGACTTCTTTCATTATGGGTCCGCCAGCAACGAGATCACAATGACCGAACGATCCTGGTATATTTGGATTTGGATACTGCGACATCCGAGGGTCCTGACAACTGCTGAATGTTGTGTTGCCGTGAGGGCTGGGTCCGGTAAATGGGTCCTTGAGAGCCGGCGAGTGTCTATCTGTAACAGCAATGATCCCAACGTCATCTCGGACATGGGAGCGGGGTGATGTGTTTTTCCTTTTTTTTAATTTTTTTTTTCAGAGCCGATGATGTCTGTGTTTTTATATGCCCCGGGTCTCGGCCCTGTCCTCCGCATGTCGTCCATCCCATCCCTTCAACTTCTACAGGACTTCTATAGGACGACCAGAAGCGAGCCGTCACTTCCGACCTATACTTCCAATCCAATATAAATGAGAATAATTCTCGCAGACATGGTCATCCATTTGAGTCATGAACTTATTGCATGTCCAGACAACTGATGGTTGAGTGGCCACTCCACACGGCCCGAAATAACGATGTTACTTTGATTTACAGGCTTAATGAATTAACACCATAACTCGGATATGGTGTAACGGCTAACATTGCCGCCTCTCAGTAGGTCAGTGGCTGCAAATTAAGGCGCCGTGAGTTTGCAGTCACTGAAACTTGCATCGCGGCAGCTCGGGGTTCGATCCCCGTATCCGAATGTATTTCCTTTTTGAGTCGTTCACCTCTTATGCAACCCAACTTCACTCAAAAAAGTGTATGTATTTCATAACGTCTAACTCGTTCCATATTTTTACAGTTAAATAAATCAATTACATCTCCGTTGACACGACCTTCGACGGAAGTTGCTTATCAACTAGTTAGTACACGGTAGTAGACTAACGCTTCGCTGAAAAGAAACTGTCAGTCCAGGTGCGAAGGCAATCAATGTCAAATTCAGATTATGTATGGTTAAAAAAATCATAGCCGAAGCTCAGGAACAGCTTCTAGTTGATTATTTTTACGATGGCTCATCTCGAAAATATAGTGCAGTTCAGGAATTCTGTTGAAGACTTACATGAAATGATGCAGAATGAATGTCTGGAAAAAGGGGGTGATTAGCCATGTTCGAGACGCTTACGGTAGAAACGGAATAAAATCAGAGTGGGTTGCCCGAAAGAAGTGAGCTATGGCGGGCATTTTCGGCACTGATAGTACGAAGACCGTCGTGTTTAAGAACATCATGTAGGCTGCATCGAGCATCGAGAGAGTACGGAGTGTTGGACTCACCCTTCATGCCAAACCATGATCGGAAGCTCGACTCGAAAGTCGTAAACCGAGGTCGTCCTGAAGGCATCGTCAGCCCAGAAAGTCCAGGGAATGGTTAAAAGGAAATCAGAAAAAAAAACCAGCCAGGTATTGTCGTCAATCTCAGACCATATAATACGGCCGAGGTCAGGCGGTAACTCCATAAAGGAGCATCATTGTGAAAAAAAGGCATGTGTATAGAACGCTTACTCATTCATTATGGGGGGTGGGTTCTTAGCGACGCCAGATCAAACGACAACGACCTAATTTCGTAGAAGGGTAGGTAGTATCAGTGTCCTGATCTCGGGGGGACAGAACAAGTTCAGATGTCAAGAAGGTGAGAGCATCGAGCATAAGCTCTCAGATACTCTAGTTTGAATGAAATTTGGATTCGTCCTAACAAGAGAATTTGAGGTTTAAGATAAGCTCACCCTTGCCCTTGCGTGCCCCACATCTTCAATTTGGTGGCAAGACCTACGGTGCAAGTGGCATAAAGGTAAGTACATCGCTTGTGGCAAGGAGAAAATGTATTGGGAAAACCGATCAGTGTAACTATGACATATGTTTGGTTGGTCTTTGCAACGCCGTTTAGGTAGAACGACGGGCTCATGCTAACTCGGTAAGGTTCATCGTGTCGATTGGAAGAATTAGAGACGAATCAAATAACTCACTCACTTACAATGTGGTCTGGTCATGAGGGAAAGAAAAGAAAAGTTGAAAGTTGAGAAAATTAAAATTTGTACGTAGGAGAATCATTTCTGTTTTAGGCATGTTGTTCCCAGGGCATTGTTAAGCACACAACTTTGACACGCGCGCTTTCAAAAATCAATTTCGACAGTAGAAAAAAGAAAAGAATGAACTCAATACCGCGCATTTCCTTCCTATCAACGTCTAGACACGCATTATATAAGTCTAAAAGTCAAGTCTTCATTGTATCTTATCCAGGGTTCATTTAGCTGATACGGGTTTCACCGAAGGATTCTTCCGGACAAGCGCAACCCCAGTGGACCTTAGATATGATGCACTCCATCCCAAGGACAGCTCCAAGACGGAGCGGCCATTGGTAATCCTACATGGGCTCTTGTGTGTGTTTTCCAATTTTTATCTTCATTTCCTGAAACTCACCCTCTGGTAGTGGCATGAAACGGAATTGGTTGTCTCTTTCAAAGGCTTTCCATCGTGACCTACAGCGATCCGTTTATACCCTGGTGTGTCTTACATCCTATTGGTCCATGTTTTATGCAAAATTGAATGGCCTTATCTGCGTCAGGATCTCCGCAACCATGGGTCGTCCCCTCACGCAATGCCGATGAACTACGAGGCAATGACCACAGATGTCATCCACTTCCTCCGGTCGCATTCGCTTTCGAATATTTCTCTTTTGGGCCATTCCATGTAAGACTAGGGTGCTCACGTCCTCCGACGCACACGTCGCCGATGGAATGACTTTATCCTTATAGGGGTGGCAAAGTGGCCATGGCTGTTGCGCTCTCACCCGACCTCCCTGCCCATGCCATCGAACATCTTGTAGTGGCAGATATTGCGCCATCTATCTCCGCGCTTTCCCTAGAGTTCCAAGGTTATATCGAAGCCATGAAAAAAATAGAGAAGATTGGTGTTAGCTCTCGACGCGAAGCCCAGGATATCCTTGCTCATTACGAGCCCGTGGGTTATTTATAAGTGGCAAGTTACACTGCTTCCAAGAGGCGCTGACAGCGCTTTCCCCATTCATTCAGGACCCGATGACTCGCGCATTCCTTCTAACTAACCTTGATACAACTGTTCGGCCACTCAAATTCCAGGTACCCCTCGACATCATCGGTTCTTCCATCCCGGACCTTGGGAGTTTCCCCTATGAACCAGGTGAGCGCTCTTGGCATGGAAGCACGCTATTCGTCAAGGGCTCGAAGAGCAAGTACATCAGCAAGAACAACGTCCCTATTGCGAAAGAGTTTTTCCCAAGTATGTCTCTCGAGACGCTGGACGCTGGACACTGGGGTATGTGTGGACACTTATTTTTTGGAGGGAATGCCTATTAAATGCTGTCTGGCCTACTAGTACACGCAGATAAGTACGTTCCCCCTGTTGGTTAGGTTTACGTTGCGCTGAAGGCCCCTTGTAGGCCGAATGAGTTCAAGAAGCTCGTTGTGGACTTTATCACCCGATCATAGACACACTGTATCATAATGGCCCACTAGACCCATTAATTTCAGGCATTTACCCTGCCCTCGTCATGCTCACCCTATTACCCTCAGCTGGCTCAATCTGATCCTCTTATCAAACAAACAAGATATCATTGACGCAACGAGGGTATTGATTCACACAACATCCTATGAAAAAGCAATTCAAGCAGTCACTATCCATCAATCCGGTGATTCACGTCTTCACGCCTTGTCCTCTGCGCACCCCGCGTTCCAGGTCCACATCCCACCCGCTCTTGTCCGGCTCACGTCCATAGGAAGAAAGCGTATCAGGCTTCTCTGTCCCACGTTTCGACCCACCATGGCCACCACCACCACCCGTTAGTCCAAGTTTCTGCGGGAGCAACAGTGGGCGCATCCCGCTTCTACACCAATGAGCGCGTTCGTGCGCAGGCTCAGGTATGGGCGCAGGGGGCTGTATGACACTCATCCTAGCCGCCTCTGTCGCCTGATCCGTCTCACTCGCTAAAGCGCGCAGATATTTTAACTCCCTGTCTGCGCGTCGTGCGTACGATAGTTGCGGGGCCGATGCGGCGTGCTTCGGAGTGCGGTAGACCAATCCGGATCCCGTGCCTTTCACAATACCAGTGGCAGTAGCAGCTGTTTTGTGGGCGCTGCAATACTCATGTTGGGCCTGCCTCTCGCATTTCTTGGCGTGACTGCGTGGGGAACAATCGCATGCCCACGTCCACGCCGAAAGGTCATACGCATCGCCAAAACTGAGCGCTGCCCAGGCACCAGGAGCATAATACGCGCTTCCGTGCGTTCCAAATGGGTCCTCTCTTCGTCCTTCTCCACTTCCTTTCGTTGTTGACCCTCTATCAGTGCGAGCACGAGCATCTTCCTCGCTTCCCCGTCATCATTGTTATTCATGTACCGATTTATCCCGAAGGTGTTCGGGCTCGATGCGCGGCGCGGGGCAAGCGGGAGCGAAAGAGAGAGCGGGAACGATCGTGAGAGTGGGGAGCGCGCCGTTATCGACGCGGAAAGCGTGCGAAACTGTATGCGTGGGCGTGGAAATGGGACATTACGGTGAAGGTGGAGGTGGTGGTTCGCGCGCGCCGTCACAATCACGGGTACTGTGTATGGCGATGACTCCGCTTCGTCGACGTCGACAGTTCCTGGGAAATCCAGTGGCGTGAGCGGCGTTACTGGTGGTGCGCTGCTGTCTGAACTGGAAGATACGCAGGATAGGGTCGGACTCGGCAAGGCGTGTTGGTGGGCATGGGGGTGTGCGTACTCACGCCCGGAGTACATCCCACTCGGCGTGGACGCATGGGAGATCGATAATGGCGATAGCGAGCGGCGTGCACCAAAGCCGAGTGAGGACGACTTCAACAGCGCTTTGAATACCTCTTCGCCTCCTACTTCGACTTCTTCCCCTGCCTCTTCTCTCACTTCCTCCTCCTCCTCCTCCTCCTCCTCTTCCTCTCTCTCTCGATATTTGCTCACATCTCCCTTCCCGTGGCCAACCACTACCGCAGCCATGCGCGCATACATGGCCTGCTTCTTTGCCACACGGCGACCCTTCATACGTGCCTTGAGGTCGTGCGCACGTGCACGCGCCCACACTTTCGTCGCGGCCACCTTGGAGTTGGCCAGCAACGACGCTGGTATGTGATGACCACCCGCAATCAACGAAGATGTCGGCATTGGTGTCGGGGGTCTGTATATATCCATGGCGGTGGTAGTGCCGGCGGTAGTGGCGACATTCTGGCTGCTGGTACTGGTTCTCAATCTGTGGAAGCGGGTGGAGACGAAGAGACCGCGGGCGCACAGCCAAAATGTGCGCAGGTGCAGGAAGAGGACGCGGAAGATTGTATTCATCCGGGTTGACTATTTCCCTCTCTCTCACTCCCTCTTTCTTTTCCTTATCGTAGAGTTCCTGAAGGAGCTGAAAGGGTATTGAGGACGAGGGGAGGAGAAAGACAGAATCGAGTGACCTTGGTCAGTTGTCAGTGTTGTCAGCCTCATTCTAATGAGATTAGATAAGATCCCCTTAACAAGACAATCTTTATCCAACCTTTGGAACACATGTTTGCGCTGATCCACTTCGTTATTTCGTTATCGTTACGCCCGTTGAACCATTTCTCCACAGAGGGCGCTCGGGAGTCTCTTCCTGGTCAAGTTCTTGACATCATGGCACAAATAACCACATTCTTATTATTCGAGACATCGTATTGAAGGCTGCATACTGTTCTTACTAGTACTAGGAAGTGCTCGTGTCTGCGCCTTATCACATTTACAGTAGACCTTGCTCCACCCTTGGAAGACGTGTAGACAACCCCTCAGGTATTTCCCACTCGAGGCGGTGGCCCTGAGATGTCCGATCCGACATAAATGCTCTTGGGGCATTGGCTAATGCCGCCACCTCTTCCATCCCATTCAGTCTCTTTCTCCTGGGAAACACCTTTTATCATCATGCATGCCTACATACCCTCTTCCAGTGTCCCCTCAGTATGTGCTGTCCTCCCTGGGGGTTGGACAAATGGTGGAGTTGATAGCACAGATTTGCGGCCACAGCGGCAATGCGACGACAACCTCCTTCAAAGATATCACATTAGTCCACAAGTTCATGCACCTCCACTTCGGACAAAACTTCTCTCCACGCTTACATCTTTTTTTAGAGATATAATAAGTCTGAGAAATTAGACTTAGACTTTTGGGATCCTCTGCGCCTTGCAGCGCATGTCCTAGCTACTTTGCCGTCGAACAACAAGGCAGAAGTTGTTGATTTTATTCTTGAGAAGAAGATAAGCGGGGCTTTCCTGGCCCGCTACGCATACCAGTTCGACGAGTGAGAATCACCGCACCCCGCGAACCATATTGCATTTTTTCCTCGCCTTTAGTAAATGAAGCTTATGGTTTTCTCGTTCAACAGGATGTTTCAAGAAGAAGACTACGACCTCGTAAGAAAGATTGCAAACACAGTCCCAAGCATATTTTGGCTTCAGTGGTTTGAACCGTCAAGAAATGGGCTTTACAGAATTCGCGATCTAGTGGAAGATCTGCGCGGTACGTCCCTCTAACATGAAAATGACGCACTATATGATCTTATCTTGGGGGTCTGGAAGGAGTTTCCTTCATTACTCGACACAGCCATATCGAAGGGGAATTTGATTGGGATTATGATGTAGAATTAGCGAACACTGCAGATGGAGCGAGTCCTCCGGTCCGACCTTGCACGGCTTCCCTGTCTGAGAACGTGGGCGAAGACTGTCTTCTCACGAGTTCAACGACCAATGGAGATAATCTACCCAGTTCTCGCTCTCAAGACACCGCAACGGCAAATTTCGACACGAGGAACGATGGTGGGGATACGGAGTCAGGCCAGGCGTCTGTCTCGGGCACGCTCTACATCCCTGTCCACGCTGCAGAGATGCCCGGCATCGATTGTGGTTGTTTTACAATGATACTAGCATTCGCGTGGTTCTAATGGTACCCACGAATCGGGCAAGTCAAGAGCCACACCTCGGTGTTTACCCTGCGCTCGGTTTGTTCCTATGAGGTCCAGTCTTATGGTGGTTATATTATCTTGTCTTGACATCATACTCGCCTTGATTTCTTTCATAATTTGATTACGCATTAAAAATACAGGCAGGGATTAGAAAGGTGAGTAGACGGTGGCGAGCAGTAACGAACTCGATGGCGGGATAGGGATAACAACAAAAACATAAGCATACACAGGTTGGGTTGTCGCGAAGCGACGGGTAATACCACAACAACACCTAGAATGCGGTGTGTATTCACCTTGAACGACCAAGTGAGGAGATAGAGGTGGCCAGCGGTATGCATAACTTGTCGGCCGTGCCCAGGTGGGATTTTTGTGCCTCATCACCATTTAATGATCCGTGAACACTTGAACGCCAGTAGGAGTAACGTATCCCAGACGGGCATTGTCCAAGCGGATGGGAAAGTAGGTCGTCCCGCCAAAAGTTCGAGGGACGAATCCGTGATCTATAAATCCCGACAAAAACAGAGTCAGAAATATATATCGGAGATGTAGATGAGCGGTGTGAGACTTACGGGGAACTTGAAAGAGGGAGGGGGGCTGTGAGCTGTACGAGCTCCCGCTCGGGGGGAAGTATGCAGGTAGAAGCATCGGGCTACTGTGGAAGCTGTTCGACGAAGACGACGGCGTGGGAGGGCCGCTCGAGGCACCTGAGTCAACGCGAGACGGGAAACGGGAATAATCGTGAAGGCTGGGGGTGAGGGGGCGGGGGGAGGGGGGAGGAGAGGGGTGAAAGTCAATAACAATATCGTTCGTCAGATTGGGGAAGAGGTGTGTGTGGGAGGGGGAGGTGGAAACTCACAAGTGACAATCCATGTCATAGGGGCACCAGCCCAAATGATGCTCGAAATGCAGGCATGGGGTTCGCGCGCGCTGCTCCAGTACGTCGCGGGGCAAGAACGATTGGGATGGGGCAGCGTGCGGTCCAAAAGCCGCTTTGGCCCATAGGAATCGCGGGGGCTTGCCGGGATAAGTCGTGGGTAGAGTCGCGCCACAATTGTGGAGGAGTGGTGAATCCATCATATCGTATAAGTTGAAGGATTGAGAAGCAGGTATACGAGGGAGTTCAGTAATGCGGGCTGGCAAGTGGACGAACGCGCGAAGGAGTAGCGGAATATGCGTCAACATGATTGAGTGGAGGTAAGAAAGAAAAGAACGAACTGTTATACGCGAAGGAAGCCATCACTTAATTTTATTTGTTAAAAACTCTCTGTGGACACGAGGTGTACGTGATCTAGAACCAGTAGGAGGCGGATGGTTGTGATGAAGTTGGGTGAAAGTTGGCCGCCATGCAAGTTTAATTTATAGAGATGAAAGGATTAAGTGGCCAGAGCTGCGTCGCAACCACCTCATTCATTCTTGCTTGCAATGTTGATTTCATGGGAATGGGTCAATGGGGGACTTTGACTTTGTGACTTTGTGAACTCGCTGACCACAACAAAAGCACTCGGAACTGGAAAGCTGCTGAAGAGAGTGTGTGAGACCGACACCCCACGTGATCTGTGTGCCGTACCAAGGGCAAAAGCGCAGCGTCAGTCAGGTAACAATGGCTAATGGCCTGCCTGCCTTTGTTAATTAAATCTGTATATGAAATGAAAAGTCAAAGGTTCGGTACGCGCGGGCTATTGTCGTCTCCCATTGTTTTTCGTTTATAACCAATGAATGCATTATTGATCAAAGCTTTCTACGGGGTATGCTATCATCGGCCACAAGTTTCCGTGGTGGAAGGGAGACTGTGAGTCTCCAACTGAATCGGCATTTATGAGAGCACAGTTGGGGTTGACCAGGAGAATGGTTCGCGAAATGTGTAATGTTAAGCATAGAGAGGTGTTGTCATTTGACAAACATGTCAGCTAAATCCTCATTAGCTTGGGACCAGATTCAAAAGTAAGTTATGGAAGTGGACAGTGACCATCCGGGCGTCAAAACATACTGCATACTGAGCGTCTGTTTCCCCTTATCGGCGGCAATATCATTTGAGTCGGGCGTCAAGACCAGGGTTGTTGCGCCGCTCCCCTTGCCCATAAGTTTGATATAGAGCGTACCCAATGCTCCCAGTAGCTAATTTAGTTATACCCTCCTCTAATTTCCAGTCCCTTTTCAATTCGGCCTTGGCAAGCTACGCTGAGAAGACCGGGAAAGACCTTGCCAAAGATCCGCTCGCCATCACACTCCAAACTTGCGACTCCCCAGATGACATCCTTAACGCACTGCAAGAGCAAGCTCTAGCATTCAATGAATTTCGTAACGGCGATCGGAAGTTGTTGAAATGGCTCAACCCGACAGTTCACATCCTTCACGGACTATCCACTAGCGGGATCCTCAACGAGGGGGTTACCCTCGTATGTCCTTGTCCTAGGCTTGGTTCGTGCTCTAAAATACACATATATTTCAGGCTTTCCCACCCGCAAAAGTTATATTTGCTGGCATCGCCATCCTGTTTGCCGTCTGTGTCTTTCCTTCTCTTCTGGAACCATATTAACATATATCTGCGACTGCCAGACGGCCAAAGATGTCAGTGCGAGCTACGACGCGCTCGTAGAGCTCTTCGAATGCCTTGAAAACTTCCTCAAGCGCCTTAAGATTTACACCGGTATTCCGCCCACCCCCGCAATGACAGAGATCGCGGTGAAAATATTGGTCGAATTGGTCTCCGTCCTAGCCTTGGCGACGAAGCAAATTAAGCAAGGACGGTTTAGTAAGCTTTTCCCCTCTGGGAAATCACTCTTGTATTGACACATAGCAGAGAAGTACGCAAAGAAGTTATTGGGAGAGAGCGATGTTGAGGCAGTGCTCCAGAGGCTGGACCGACTCACCCAGGAGGAGGCTCGGACGACGGTTGCACAGACGCTAGAGGTCATCTACGGTCTTGTCAATAATATGAAAGTGGTCATGGACGGTGCGCATCACTTTCTCTTTGGCTTTGCTCGTCCTGTGTTGAACTCTTATCCGGTTAGACGGCAAGGCGTCAACGGAGGGCATCCGTCAGGCCTTAGGTATGTTGGCTTATATGTGGGTTTGAGTCTCACTTATCTGCATTTTAGTTACGATGCAGCAGACAGCCAATGACATAAACAAGATGAAACGTACGTCACACATTACCGCTATTTACCGTGGGTGGGGCTAAAATCGTTTTGTAGGTGATCAGCTTCAAAGAGACGTCAGAAACTGGCTCTCTCCGCCAGATCCGTCGATAAACCACAATACTGCACGTGAAGCTCATCATAACGGAACCTCCGCTTGGTTCATTCACGGAAGCGTCTACAAAGAATGGAAAACGACTGGTTCCTTGCTTTGGATCCATGGCAAACGTACTGCCTCCTAATTTGTCGCGTCTTCATTGCTACTTAATGACCTTCTGATTTACCAGCGGGCTCAGGAAAGAGCATCCTTTGGTACGCCGTTTTTTTAATCAAGTTCATCTAGGAAACTTATTCTGTCGGCAGTTCCGCTATCATCCATGACATCGAAAGCATGCGAGAGGCTGGATTGGCTTCCATGGCGTATTCTTATTTCGACTTCAAGGACACCACAAAGCAGGACTACCGCGGTTTGCTCGCTTCTCTCCTCTTCCAGCTATGCGGCCAATCCGACACTTGGTCCGACATCCTTTCTGACTTGTATTCGAAGCATCGTCAAGGCTCTCAGCAGCCTAGTGACACCACCCTATCACAACGTCTTAGTGCCATGCTTAAAGTGCCTGGACAACCTGCAATTTACGTCATCGTGGATGCGCTCGATGAATGTCCCAACACTTCTGGGATGCCATCTCCTCGGGAAAAAGTCCTTCAGCTTATAGAAGAGCTGGTCGCATTACATCTTCCAAATCTGCGCATATGCATCACCAGTCGTCCTGAAGTTGACATCCGAGCTATCATGGAGCCTTTGGCACCCCATCGTGTGTCCCTTCACGATGAAAGTGAACAGAAGAAGGATATTATTGACTATGTCAATTCCATTGTCTGCTCCGACCCAAAGATGGCGAAATGGCGAGAGGAGGATAGAAAACTGGTGATTGATACGCTTTCACAAAGAGTCGATGGAATGTACGTGCCTCACCGTTATTATCTCCCGTAAAGCTAATCTTTTCAAACAGGTTCCGATGGGTTTATTGCCAACTAGAAACCCTGCGTCGCTGTTTCCCAGCGAGTATCCGGCGGGCACTAGGTGAGCTTCCCGCGACTTTGGATGAAACATATGAGCGCGCTCTGCTCGGGATCGACAAAGAGAAGCAAGAATATGCCCATCGTCTTTTCCAATGTCTCGCGGTGTCAGCTCGCCCCCTTCGCATCGAGGAGCTTGCCGAGATTTTCGCAGTTCAGCTGGATGCAGGCATCACACCCAAGGTCATCATGGGTTGGCGCCCGGAGAATGCGGAGGATGCCCTGTTGTCTGCATGTTCGAGCTTGATCGCTGTTATCAATACCGATGCCTCCCGAGTCGTGCAGTTTTCCCACTTCTCTGTCAAGGAGTTCCTAACTTCGGACCGCCTTGCCATTTCTAGAGGGAGTGTTTCCCATTTCCACGTCCCCCTTGAACCTGCGCATACCATCCTTGCGCAGACTTGCCTTACAGTCCTGCTTCAGTTGGACGACCGCATAGATGCGGATAGCATCAAGAATTTTCCTCTGGTTACCTATGCTGCCGAGAACTGGGTTAACCATGCTCGTTTCGAGAAGGTCTCCCTAGCCGTTAAAGATGGGATGGATCGTCTTTTTGACCAGGATAAGCCACAATTTTCTGCATGGCTCTGGATACATAACTTCGACACTCCTTGGCAGGTGCGTGGCTTTCAACCCACGCGACCGGCAGTGACCCCCTTGTACTATGCGGCACTATGCGGATTCCAAGGCCTGACAGAACGCCTTTCCATTGCACGTCCAAGGGACGTAAACTCAAAGGGCGGTAGCTTTACGACGCCATTGCATGCTGCCTCAAGTGGGGGCTATTCTGGGGTTGTACAAATACTTCTCAAGTGTGGAGCGTATGTCAATGGGCGGGACAATCGGAATAAGACCCCACTACACATAGCATCGCAAAACGGATATCTTGATGTTGTGCGGCTCCTCCTTGATAGGGGGGATATACCGACACCCAGAAATGGAGAAACTGGAACCCCTTGGAATTGGTATCAAGCATTGGGGGACTCGGTGCTTCTTGGTCACTACTTCACCGCCGTGCGGATGTGGATGCCCGAGATAGGGAGAACGCGACTCCATTACACGCGGCCTCAAGAAAGGGACACATTCAGGTCGTGCGGTTCTTGCTAGAACGTGGTGCCGACGTAAGCGCAACAGAAAAGGACGGAACACCCCATTACACTTAGCAGCCTGTAACGGGAGTGCTGACGTTGTACAAGCGTTGCTTGATCGCGGCGCCGACACGAGTGCCGAGGACAAACTGGGTGCGACGCCGTTACACATGGCATGCTCAAGGGGATGTCATCAAGTTATGAAATTATTGCTCGACTACGGGGCCAACGTTAACGCGCGTAACGTAGACTCCAGGACACCCTTGTATCTTGCTTCGGAGAACAACGCCATTGATGTTGCATCGTTACTCCTCGAGCGTGGCGCAGATATCGAGATCAGGAGTACCTGGGCCTGGGCTCCTTTGCACATAGCATCGTTGTGTGGACATGACGCCATGGTCAGCTTGTTACTCGAACACGGCGCTCATATCGACGCGCAGACCGGAAATGGCGAGACGCCATTGAAACTGGGGTCAGCTCAAGGAAAGCTCGAAGTTGTACGAGTGTTGCTCCTGCGTGGCGCAGACGTTAACGCGTCGAACAATGAGTACAAGGCTCCAACTCCGTTGCATACTGCGTCCAAGGGTGGACATATCGAAATTGTGAGGCTGTTGTTGGAGTACGGTGCGGATATCAACGCGCGGAACTCGAGAAACGAAAGTCCCTTTGACCTGGCATCTGGAGGAGAGATGATTGAGGTTGCCAAGTTGCTAATCGAGCGTGGTGCAAGTGTGGATTTGTGGAATAACTATGGGGACAGGTCTCAATTCGCGGAATCGTCGTCAGCAGCACGGCACAGTGGTACGTCCGATACCTTTTGGAAAATAGCGCCGAGCGCAGGAGGAAGAGGCGATAGGGAGACATAGGTTTTTTTGGGGTTTAGTAAACAGGAGAACATGAGGAACAATGTATAATAGGCAGCCTAACGTGATGCATGATGTTGTACTAGTTCAAATAATATTGATTTTCCACTCCTCTCCATCATCCTGGTTATGATTGTCGACGAGCACTACCTCTACTTCAAGGCAGCAGGGCTGTTGGGCTTCGCCTCTTACTGCTGAAAGAAGATGCGCCGTCCGGAGAGGTCTAGCAATGGTGTGGAGATGATGCCGAAGTTGCACAAGTGTTTAGCGGACAAAGTAGGTTGCCGCCGGCCACTGCACGCACTGCACGCACAGGCCAACACGAAGGATCACCTGATGTGGGAATGAAGACCCTGGTGACGATAGTGCACTGAGCGTCTACCGTCCCTATCGAGCTAGCGCACATTGGACTGCCTTGCACTTGGTGGCATACACAATGGACATCTCGAGGTTGCCGA
The DNA here is from genome assembly GCA_022496185.1 of Multifurca ochricompacta. Taxonomy (NCBI): domain Eukaryota; kingdom Fungi; phylum Basidiomycota; class Agaricomycetes; order Russulales; family Russulaceae; genus Multifurca; species Multifurca ochricompacta. The sequence continues at coordinate 66,668 of WTXG01000165.1, read as the reverse complement.
GGCGTTATTCAGATACGGCGCGCACCTCCGTGCCCGCAACAATAAAGATCAGATGCCTTACCAGGTAGCATCAGAGAGGGATCACCCCGAAGTCGCGCAGTTGCTATCGGATGGCAGCGTTGAGGGAGCATGGAGCCTGGCAAGCGCGGATCGTTCTGTATAATGTGGTTGGATTGCGGGGGATCTCCTGAGCTGCATGAATGCAGCAAGCGGTCGATTTGTCGAGGATATACGGTAGGTGCTGTACCTCGTATGATGAGATCAGACCCGCATGGCGGCGTCATGCAGCTACGCGCGTTACTTCCCTATTTTCGGCACCTATTCAGTGGGGTTTAATTTGGACATAAGGCTTCAACCGTGTGGATCGCGTGGATACGTTTGAACATCCTTAATGAAGTCGACGGGCGGCAAGTGACTGTCGATTTCCAGGAGATCATGTTGTAGGACTCTGGGCTTCTAAGCACCTCTTTCCTCCAGAGGTATGTTTCTGGGAAATCCGGTTCGGAAGTTGCATGTAGTTAGAAGCCTGAAGAAGAGTTGCGGCTTCACAGGGGCATGCAGTGGCTTGTCCAGGTTCGGCATGTGCGCTCCTCATCTTTACCCGTCGCACGAGATGTCCGGCTAGGTATAGTGTTCTACATGCGTAGGGAATCCGGGTACACATGCTCTTCTCTGTTACAACGCCATCTTCCGAAGACTTCAATCTTGATCTCTTTGTAAACTTCTTAGACCTCTCTATTTGCGAAACAACAGCTGCCTTTTCTTTCTCTTTTCCCTTGCATGCAAAGGAATTGTCTCATCACCGAAACTCTGTTAATATTCGGAGCAGAACGGTAGACCACCGTACAGTAAGTATACATCCGAGCGGTAAGCAGGCTTGGTACCCTGCGGCATCCTGACCCTCTACCCTACACACGGCACGGTTTAGGTGTGCACAAAAAGGTACCCTGAGCAGAATTTGTCGTTCCTTGTTGATGACATTGGCCTGCATACACCATATCATCCCATCGGAACGTGGTGTCTCAGCTCAAATTCTTCATTTGACGAGATAGCCAATTGCACTGCTCCTTGACATATTGCTACAAAGAATAAGCACGGCGAAGTATTCATATAGCGTGACCCTTCAGGTCACTGAAAAGATGAGGGGTTAGGTGAATCAACAGCGGCACCGACACGAGCCTCATTTTGCGCTGAGAAGGAGCACGTCAATCGTGAGGTTGCGGAAGCGGAGCGACAGTGAAATTCCCTTCCCCCAGAGAAAACTAGCGACTACTAGCACGGATAACGACGGACCCTCCCTTCTTCTGCAAAGCATTTGCTCAGATAGAGGTGGAACGTGGAATAACATTGAGACATCTATACAGGACGTGTCCTGGATTGAGACTGTCACGTGCTTGCGAAGGGTTTGAGTGCGAGCCCTGCCATCCGCTTAGGCGCTCTGGACAATGTTACCATTTTTTTTTTACTGTTAATGACACAGTTACCCGCCCAGGTAGCAACGAAAATACGGGGATTGAGGAAGCAGTAGCAAAGGAGAATAGAGATCGACAGGAAGATTGGATTGTGAAGTCACCTTACTCTCCCCCACCACTGACATCCCTAAAGTGGTAATATTGTCACACGACATCCCTAAAGTGGCAATCTTGTCACACGACTGTGATTTGTAATATTATTTATTTAAAAAGGAAGTTATCGTTAAATATTTATTTTAAAAAGGATAGTTATCATTGATCAACAAAAAATCATTACAAATCAAAGTCATGTGACATGTAGACAATGTTTTGGCCACGCCTTCACCCCACAACCACTCTCGGCTTGTCAGTGTACTTGCAATGGTGTCACTCACCACCTTCCCCACATCCTCCTGGAGTGCCCTCTCTACGCTGCGTGCTGTGCTGACCTCCAGTTCCTCCCCTGCAACGCCTTGGCCCCCCACCCCCCCCCAGTGGCACATTCATTTCACTTGCAAGCCTTTCGTCAAGGACTTGCTCACATTTATCCAGGACACGCGGGCCTTCACTAGGCCCTTTTCTTTGGAATGACCTTGCGAGCCAGATTAAGTCTGAGTTGGTGAAGTTGGGTGACTCTGGTAGGTGCACCTCTGCACCTCGGCTTCTCTTCTCTACACTCCCCCTTCCCCACCACCCTTCCTTAAACCCACACTCTCCTTGCCCCTTACTTTCCCTCTATCAAGAGGTTTAACACTGTGGTCTCCCACTACTCCATTGTTCACTCAGTAGTTACTTTGTACTGGTAGTAGCCACTTGATTTGGGCATGGCCTTGAAGCGCAAATAAAATCAATTTCAAAAAAAAACCTAAAAGTGAAAATGCTTTATGTCCTCCCTCCTCCCATGCAACAATACACTCCTTCTGCTACAAAAAAATGTTCCAAGGCATGGTGTAAAAGTCTTGTACCTTTACACTTACTGCACAAGACTTGTGAAGAAGCCATGAGTGAGAATATCAAGATTATTGGAGAATTTCTTGAAGGACTGAATACTCCGACATTTTCGGGTACTGGCCATGCCTCATCACTGTCTACATGTCACATGACTTTGATTTGTAATGATTTTTTGTTGATCAATGATAACTATCCTTTTTAAAATAAATATTTAATGATAACTTCCTTTTAAAATAAATAATATTACAAATCACAGTCGTGTGACAAGATTGCCACTTTAGGGATGTCGTGTGACAATATTACCACTTTAGGGATGTCAGTGGTGGGGGAGAGTTGGGTGGGCTTGGATTGTGGACTGTGATGCGCATGTTCGATAAATGAAATTGGGAGTTCGGTAAGTCCTATTTCTACACCCAACGCAATTTCTTGTGCTAGAGAATCAATGCGAGTAACTCGCCGAGATGCCCAAATAGTTTCTTATTTCTTATGACCGTCAGGTGAAATGGCCCTAAGCATGGGCCCCCGGATCCAAAGGTGATGGTTCGCTCTAGCCGGACTTCATCGACAGACATCTTGGCTACTTACCAGTTCCTGCAAGAACTCAAGCTACATCGGCCTTGCCTTTAAGGATTTCGAACAGATGGAAAATATCAATCAAATCATAGCTATTTTCGTGTCGCACGCAGCACCGCATGGACATTTGGATCAGAGCAGGAACCCGAGTCTCGTTCACGGCGCTACTGGATTTTTCAACCTTCAAGTTTGAATAGCTCGAACATCTCTTGTCTTTCATTGACGACCACAACTGTTTCAAGTTGCTTCCGAGTTGCTGCTACTTGGATTTAGTCGGCTTCGAGATCCGTACCGTACGACAGCTTATACTCCATGAAAAGCGAGGACTTGCTGTTTGCTTGACCATGCACAGGTCCACAGTGTCAAGCTCATCCCACGATCTTGTATAAATGTGAATAAGTCGGGCTACTGCATTATTCTACTCCACCTGCTCCTTCTGTATAATTGAACTGCACACAACATATAATATGTTTGCGTTGGCACCCTCCCACAAATCCAGCCTCCAGGATATGCAACACCGCCCAACGACAGCAATTCCCGCATTTCCAGGGAGCAGCCCTGCTACCACATCTGCATCTCTATTTAAGGGCCCCTCTCCGGGATACTCGACGCATTGCAGTTGTTACCTAGGGCAGAGCCAGAAAGTCCCACTTACAGAACCGCGCTATGTAGGCACTACGCCCTCAAGGGACGCTGCTCATACGGTGAACATTGCCGCTTGTAAGTGGCCCTCGTGTTCCCAGTTCTCAGTTCTTAAATTGTTCCAGTGTTCACGACCCCAAGCTACTGATTGCTCTTGGCCAACGACCAAAACGTGGCGTCCGGGTGGCACATTGCTACGAGTATATACAGGGGCTGTGTCATCGTGGAAGCAGAGACTGTGTCTTTATGCACCCTGTGGATCCCATACCCTGTACGTGAGACTCAAAACCTGATCGAGAGCTGACTTTAAGAGCAGAGATGGACAGATATGAAATATACACCGTGTCTCTTAGGGTCTGCATGCACACGCGGCGCTTTCTGTCCGTTGAAGCACCAAAATGTGACTTTTCCCACGCCAGACGAGCCACTCCTTGATATTCCACGCCTGACAACTCCACTTTCACTGCATCCGTATCGCTCTGCTGTCAGGGCCAGAGCTACCAGGAGACGTTCACGAAGACGCGCTCCTCCGTCACATTCTCCTGTGCTCCCTCTTTCGCAAACTCACTCCATAGGATCCTCTAAGACCACTGAGCTTTACATGGAATCGCAACGGGAGTGTTCAATGCCTTTGTCCGGTTTCCAACCCTTTACAGCGCCAACTGTTCCCCAAAAGTCCTCCTCAGGGAACTCCTTGACGAAATACCCCCCGTCCCTTTCTCTCGCTTTCCGCTTGTTCCCTTTCTGGAAAGATCACGCGCTCTGTGGCGTATGAGGACTTGCCGTCGGGTGCAAAACCCGAGCGGACGCTACTCCGCAGGCGAAAGGTGTGTGACATGCCCAGGAAAACGTAAATTCAGAAGTGAGTTCATGTATGCAATTTGTAGAGCTGGCCCTGCTTCGAAATCCACCGAACATAGGGCGAACGATGGCTCTACTCCATTTTGAGTTGTACACTTGCGCCCGTGACTTACAGGGGCTGTACTGTGAGAGTTCAGCCCAACCATTTATGTAATTTTCGGATTTCTTTGTTCTGCTATACGTGGGCTCATATTCATCGAATATAACCTTCCATATACCATACATGGGCCATGGCCATCAATGTCCTGCAGGATGTATTCTTTTTTTAATCCAATATATAACATGCATGCAGTAACTACAAGAGTGTGTTCTCTAAGAGCAACCTGAGTCGCAGGTGGTGCTTCACGAGTTATGGAGCCGAAGAACAAAGTATGTTTACAAAGATATGGTCAGTGTAACGGGTGCTTCTATCCCGCACTTGCAGTGTTAGATTAGATAAGATGTAAAAGTCATAGTAAACTCAGAGGTGATGAAATCCTAGTCGGAAGCTGCCCACAGATATTAATGCACACGTAAGGCTTTGAAGCAGTCAGAGGACTCTGCCTTGCTTATGCAGCAAGAATAAACCTATATTGAACTTTGCTAAGAGCCTACAGCCCCAAGAGGACAAGATCAGTTGGGCCTAAGTAAATACAAAGATAAAGCGATAAAGCGCACCTACAGCCCAAGAGGACAAGATGGGGTCTGCAGCGTGCTTCAGGGTGTCTTTAAATAAGTCCTAGTACTATTCTAACAAAATAGCAAAACAGATCGAGGGTGTGATGTAAATCTAATTAGTTATCAGTAGCTACTCTCCTAAGTACCTGACACATCTTATTTACTAACGCGCGATCGTTTCTGCCCGTCTGGCATTATCTAAAATACATACTAGACTACTTTAGACTACACTATAATCAGATTATCAGTTTGTATTACTCAAACAATGGCCGCGTGTATCTATAATGTCCATTGCTGCATAGGGCAGCAACTACTTTGCATCGCGTGGACCGGGTCAGATCGATCCGGACTCCTTCTTATCTTATCTAAATCTAAGAAAGTCGACTTGTATAACACGCGCGCCCTCAGGATGACTTTCAAGCGGTCCGGGATGCCAAAGATGCGCATCCAGGACAGTCAGGTTATGTTATGTACAAGACTGGATATGGTCTGGAACTGTGTGTATGATGTGCCACTAGCGATATCGTCTTTCCAACCCTGCATCTCAGAAAGCTGATGATCTCCCAACTTTCTATCTTGTACACTATCCAATGTAGGCCAATACCCCCCACTCCATAGATAGTGTTGTATTGAGTAAGGTCAAACTGCCCCTCTATATATGTTGTGAGGTCATCCCAGATCTCATCCTTCCAGCCATTGTCCATTTGTTGGGGTGTTTGAGCTTGACTATGAGAAGGGGGTTTCGTTTTTTTCCGGCATGACATACGATGATGTATTCTGGTTTCCATGACTCGATGATCTATAACATAACCTTGGGAAGTGGGGAACCAGTGTGTAAGGATGCCATTATAAGTGACATGGAACTTGTCTTCAGTTGCACCAGGACCAGGCTGTTGGCATACTCGGCTTCATCCTTAATGGTTTGGTTGTATGGCATCATAGTTTGATATAGCTATTGGAAGATGTCAGAATTAAGAGAATTGTGACAATGTGTGGGGAACATACACAATCAAGCATTGGGTTCAATGTCAAGATTATTGACAAAGTCCAGGTGATTAGATGCTAAAGCGATAGGAATGACGTATGTAGTAGTGACGTCATATGCGTTGAAGACACTGCTATGTGTTGGCTAAACACACCCCCCGCACCCAATCAAGGGACCTAATGCAGGACCCTGACCCACACACTTGAAAAGATAATGGCCATGTTGGGGATTGAACCCAAGACCTCTGGACAAGCCAGGTCCGGTGCTCTAATCACTGAGCTACACAACCTCATGAGTAGAAGCTCTTGTGGATCTTAGGTTCATAGTGGTACATAACCTCCTATACTAAGATCATGCAGAGTTGCATTGTGTGGCACCTGACTGTGTCAACACTATAGACATTGAGACAAGTGGAGAACATGGAGTAGAAAAAGAGAAAAGAAAGGGTAGTATACAATGACATCACAGTGAAGTGTAACAGTTGCAGACTGATGATGGGCTGAATGATTGTCGATGAAGTTAAGTTATCATGATGATATATCGCCATCTTATAGTTAGTGTTCTCATGTTCTCATGCTTATTCACTTCCTCCACTCGTTTATGATATTACATCGCTGCCTATTACATTTCAGAAACGTACGAGACCGTAAAGGAAGTGAAGTAAATGAAGACAACTAAATTCAGAAGGATTGGGTCTGTCAGATTACCGGTACACCTATAAGGCATTCTTCCTTCACCCTCGTCTTGCCATCAACATCATACGAAAAGATTATGCCTTTGGGCGCAAATACCCTCTCAAATCCCCATACATGCCCAATACCTCTTCAAACGCGTGAACTGTGGTGGTACTATCACCGCCATGAGCTCTTTGAAATCGTATACTCTGACACGGGTATCAACGTAGCAGCATAGAAACATGCGATCGAGGCTAGAGGAGTCCTCTAGGCTAACCAGGGAAATGGGCATGGATGCCTCGGATTCGGCATATTGCAGGAATTGTTTGAAGGACGGAACCCTTCAATACCGTGCTGACATTGATACCTCTCGAGAGCATCCACAACTTCATATCCAATAGCTACAATTGGAAATCCACCCATGGTATAGAGTTGTCAAGAAAACCTTGTGGGAGACTATATAGCGAATTGCTACAGTAATAGAGTCAGTAAAGGAATGCTGTAGCTACAAGTGAGAATAGTACTAACCTCAGTCTTTGTGGTAGAAGACTGAGGTGCTAAACTAATGCAGTATCTATCTTATAAATGATTAAACGTGTATAGGGGTTGTTGGTTCAGGCCTGCATCTCCGCTATCTAGCGTGCTGGCCGCTATTCTAACAAAAACCTTTACTAATTGAAATGCTTACCTGAGTTAGGGGCCACCTCCCCCGGTACCCCCACCAGGTCGCGCTCCCGCGCGTCCTCTCGGGCGGAACCCTACCCTTCCCGTTCGTCCTCAACCGCCCCACGTGGCACTGAGCGCAGACGCCACGCTGGCCCTTCTGGCGAGATAGGCGCGTCGCAATCGGAGGAAGAGCCCATAGCTCACCCAACTCTCCCCCACCACTGACATCCCTAAAGTGGTAATATTGTCACACGACTGTGATTTGTAATAGTATTTATTTTAAAAAGGAAGTTATCGTTAAATATTTATTTTAAAAAGGAAAGTTATCAAAATCATTACAAATCAAAGTCATGTGACATGTAGACAACGTTTTCAACCTAGCTCATGCGACGACCTCACCCCCCTCACCTTCCCTCACGCACTCCTCCACTGCCCCTCTACTCCGACCGTTGACAGGATCTCCAATTCCTACCTGACTGGGCTCTGGAACTTGACCCACCTCCATGGCACATACTCTTCACTTGCAAACCTTACATTGAGGATTTGCTCACCTTTATCCAGGACATGTGGGCCTTCACAAGGCCTCCTTCAGTGAGATGACCTTGTGAGCTGGATTAAGTCTGAGTTGGACATTGGGTAGTATGGGTAAGTTCACCTTTCTTCTCCAACACACAGGCTCTCTTCCCCTCTCCACCCCTTCTCTATTACACACTGTCTCATTTCCCTCTACCAAGAGGTTTCACACATGGTGGTTCCCACCCTTCTCTCATGTTCACACAGTAGTTACTATGTACTGGTAGTAGCTGCATGATTTGGGCAATGCCGAAGTGTGAATAAAATTGATTTCAAAAAAGAAAAAAACCTAATAGTGAAAATGCTTAACATCCTCTCTCTTCCTGTCCATGCAATGGACAATAACACTCCTGCTACACAAAAAAATGTTCCAAGGCATGGTGTAAAAATCTTGTACCTTTACAATTACTGCACAAGACTTGTGACCACTGTTGAAAGTGAGATAGGAAAAACAAGAAGGCCCAAAGATGTTACAATCAGGGCCCAGTGTCCTGGATGCATTTTTGCCATCCCGGACCGATTGAAAATCATCCTGAGGGCATCACGCGATTGTGTGTCTTGCAAGTCGACCTTCTTAGACTTAGATAAGATAAGGAGGAGTTTGGACCGATCTGACCCGGTCCACGCGATGCGAAGTAGTCGCTGCCCTACGCAGCAATGGACACTGATAGATACCGCGGCCATTGTTTGAGTAATACAATTAATTTGATTATAGAGTGATCTAAAGTAGTCTAGTATGTATTTTAGATAATGCCAGACCGGCAGAAACGATCGCGCGTTAGTAAACAAGATGTGTCAGGGTACTTAAAAGAGTAAGCCACTGATAACTACTTAGATTTACATCGCACGCTCGATCGGCTTTGGTATTTCGTAGGATAGTACTAGAACGTATTTAAAGACACCCTGTAGCACGCTGCAGACCCCATCTTGTCCTCTTGGGGCTGTAGGTGCGCTTTATCTTTGTATTTACTCAGGCCCAGCTAATCTTGTCCTCTTGGGGCTGTAGGCTCTTAGCAAAGTTCAATATAGGTCTATTCTTGCTGCATAAGCAAGGCAGAGTCCTCTGACTGCTTCAAGCCTTACGCGTGCATTAATCTCCGTGTTCTGGGCAGCTTTCCGACTAGGATATTTTCACCTCTGAGTTACCACGATCTACATCTTATCTAATCTTACATAGCAAGCGCGGGATAGAAGCACCCGTTACATTAGGACAAGATCCTCATTCGCGTTCTCCCTCACGACAGGGCCGACGCGCTCACTAACAGCCAGACAGTCTTAGAGTAGTGACCCCCTGGGGTGGTGCCGGTGAGGTGCTTACTGTGTCAAGCCAATAATTCATAGCCTGCGTGGTGATCTCTGAAGCCCGAGTAGCGGTGACAGAGGTTGCTTGGTCATTAAGGGGTGTTATCGCGGGATCGCGTGCATCCTGATCACTGGTGCGGGATCTTCTACCAAGGAGTGTAAAACCCGGTCAGACAAAGGGGGCCCTGCGAGAGCGGTGACAGGCACAGAGAGGAGGCCGAACTGAACCATTTTAGGAAGCTCTTGGGCTCGTGTCCCCTGAGTGAAGAGGCAGGCAACAGGTCGAGAAGACTGAGCCAGACAGCCTTGGGCAACGCTACTTTTCTCATTTCATTTTCTTGGTACGATCGTCATCGCCGCTGCATCGGGTCCGGATCTTTGAATCCGAGATCTATTGGCCAGCTTGATCGATCTACCTTTCCACCTGTGCTTAGCGTTGCGCGGCACTTGTATCTTTGCTGTTAGTCCCCCAGATTTTTCGGACTGGCTTCTAGGAGAGAAGTCCACCCCCACACACATACCGACCGTATTCGGTTTCACGCTCACGTGCGCGATCGCGCATTGCTTCAGCTTCTCGAGCATCCTCACGCTCTCCCTCTCCCATTTCTATTCACTCTCCTGAGACCAACGTAGAGGTAGACAGACAACTAGACAGTTAGATCGACGACCCAGGACAGCTACAGTCAGTGGACTTGTACTTGCACCGCAAACGAGCCACTTCCTAGTCAGACTACTCCTGAATCGACTACTCCTGTCCCAGAAGTTCTAGTATTTCCGCCCCTACTCCACAAATTCAAAGTCCAGAAATGTCCGCACCCACCGCATCCACTTCCGCCTCTACCCTCTCCCGCGATGATGTTAACCGAGCGCTCCACGACATGGCGGTCACTGTTAGGGATTTGGCCGAGATGTGCAAACGCTGACGCAGCACCAGGCACAAGCTTCGGCATCTCCACCTCAGCACACCCTTGCTACTGGGAAGGATTCTACAGTAGCGCGCCCTGGTCTTGGGATGGCAAGGGGACTTCAGCGGACGCGCGCCATTTTCTGGCAGCTTACCAAATTGGGCTTGCGCACAGAAGAACAGTCTTAATGATTACAACGTGCAAACCCAAAAGTGGATTAGGAGAGATCCGATTGGATCTTATCTGTCCTTAATCTTCTAGCCGGAGACGCCCGGACTTGGGCTCTGCCGCATTTGGAAGAATTGAAGGCCGGGAGGATCCCCTTTAACCAAAGATGGGATAATTTTGAAAAGACATTCACAGAGCGATTTATTCCTTACGATATAGGGGAGGCTGCGCAAGAAGCGTTGAAGAAACTCAGACAGGGCAAGAATTCGGTTGCTGAGTACAAGGCTCGCTTTGATGAGCACTCAGCTCAAACTGGCTGGTCTGCGACCGATCTGAAGACTCGATTCTATGACGGGTTGACAGATAAGATCAAGGACATCTTGGCCCTCATGCCGACTACTCCTGCGACGCTAGAAGAGCTCGTCACCGCCGCAAATAAAATCGACGTGCGACAGAGACAACGCGATGCAGAGAAAAGAGGGGTGATTACCACACAACCCAAACTCAGACTACGCGCGATCCCAATGCTATGGAGGTCGACGCTTCGAAGACTCAGTCAGGGGCTGGCACTAAGACGCTGCACCAGTACATGCTGACTGATCTCAAAGGTAAATGCAAGGGTTGTGGGACCACCGCTCACGAGTATAAGCAGGGAAATCACAAGCGCGAGATTTGCAATTATTGTGGAAGACAGGACACCGAGCTAATGTTTGTTATGATAAGTGGTCGGGTAAACCCAAAAAAGCAAAAGTTGCTGCCAGCACAGAAGCGGCGGCAAGTTCAAGTACGAGTGTCTCAGCGCGTCAGACACCTCAGCCATTCAAAAGGAGAAAGCTGATTTGAAGGTGCAGGTAGAATCACTACGGAAAGAAATGGAGGCGTTGAAGGCGTCTTTTTAGAAACTGTCTCAGTTCCAGCTGCGACTGAGGCAGCATGTGTAAATAGTGTGTTTATTGATTCTGATTCCAATGTATTTACGAGCGTTCAAGAAGTTCTGATACAACTGTCTGTGAAACGGTCTCTGTAAATAGTGTAAATAATTGTGTAATCGCGTCAGATTCGGTCTCGCAGAAAATTAAAAACGTTTTCATTGATGAGGCTGATTACTTAGATAAGATAACTGCATGTATTTTACCTGAGACGAAGCACGATACTCAGCATTTTCATATTTACGTTACATTGCGAGGAAGAAACCACCTATACACGACAGCAGCTATGGTAGATTCAGGGGCTACTGCACTGTTCCTGGACGAGAAATTCGCTCAGCACCGGAAGATGCTTCAAATCCCACTCGATCACCCATAAAAATTCATAATATTGATGGGACGCATAATCGAGCAGGGGATATCACGCATTATGTATCGCTAGCGATTATAATAGGCCAACGGGAGGAGAGCCACCGTTTCCTGGTCACAGACTTAGGACCAGAGAAAATTATATTGGGGCTTCCTTGGCTGCGACGTAACAACCCAAGCATTGACTGGAGCAAGGGTGAACTGATGATCGACTCCGAGAGCGGGATCGCTGAGGAGATGGATCTGTCGAACGCATATCGGCTAGCCGTATGGAGCGCCGATCACTGTGTCGAACCGGAGTCCTGGAGACGCTGTCCGATCAAGTCTGGTGTCTAGCCGGCTATACATATTCACAGCAAATAGCCGAGCGTGAGAACCTGAAAAGGGGCAGTAGATCTTTTGAGGAGATGGTACCCTCGCAGTACTGGGACTTCGCGAAAGTTTTCTCCGAGGAGGAATCACAGAGACTCCCTCAGCATCAACCATGGGATCATGAAATAGATTTAGAACCAGGCGCTAAGACGCACTGGAAGACTAAGATCTACCCCATGGCACCGAACGAGCAAGCGGAGCTAGACAAATTTATTGATGAACACTTACGAAAGGGATACATTGTACCATCTAAGTCACCAATGGCCGTCCCCGTGTTCTTCCTGAAAAAGAAGGACGGGAAATTAAGACTTATACAGGATTACCGTCCTCTTAACAAAATTACAATTAAAAACCGTTATCCGCTACCGCTTGCTGCGGACATCATTAACCGGCTGAAAGATGCTAGGATCTTCACCAAATTCGATGTCAGATGGGGATATCACAACGTCAGAATTAAGGAAGGGGACGAATACAAGGCGGCCTTTGCTACTAACCGTGGATTATACGAACCGCGCGTTATGTACTTTGGCCTGACCAATAGTCCTGCCACCTTCCAGGCGTTGATGAACTCAGTCTTCGCTGACATGATTGCAAGAGGAGAGGTCGCAGTATACATGGATGATATACTTATATTTTCATCTAACTTGGAGAAACATCGGAAAGACGTGCGTAAAGTACTTAGCCGTCTCCAAGAGTATGACCTTTTCCTCAAGCCTGAGAAATGCGAATTTGAGAGAGATCAAATGGAGTATCTCGGGATGATTATCCGTCCCGGAGAGGTCAGGATGGACCCTGCCAAGGTCCAAGCGGTCAGAGAGTGGCCGATCCCACAGAATTTGAAGGACGTTCGCGCCTTCGTGGGATTCGCTAACTTCTATCGACGCTTCATTAAGGACTTTGCTGGTATAGCACATCCCTTACATGACCTGACTAAGAAAAATATCCCATGGCAATGGGGCGATGCGGAGATGAATGCGTTTGCAGCGCTGAAGGCACGCTTCATAGAGAAACCAATATTAGCAGTCTATGATAGCGAGAGGCCCACGCACTTGGAGACAGACGCTTCCGGATTTGCTACCGGTGGAATACTGTCGCAGAAACACGACGATGAGCTATGGCACCCAGTCGCATTCCGATCCGAAGCAATGTCGGACGCAGAATGTAATTATGAAATTTATGACTGGGAAATGCTCGCATTGATCCGAGCACTGGAGGATTGGCGACACTTCCTTGAAGGACTGTCTACCTTTGAGGTTGTAACTGATCACAAGAACATGGAATGGTGGGCTAGCATGCGCGACTTAACACGACGTCAAGCGCGCTGGGCCCTGTACCTCAGTAGATTCAACTTTGTGATTAGATACAAGAAGGGATCAGCAATGCAAGCTGATGCTCTTAGCTGATTCCCTACGGATCGCGTGTATGACAGTGAGGACAACCGTCAGGTACAAGTCCTCAAGCCGGAACAGTTTCTCCGGGCCGCACGTACCCATTACAAGCCAGAGAGCTCTCCTCTCACAGATCGCATCAGAGCAGCAGGCGCACGCGAAGCGGAAGTCATAGAGGGGTTGAAATCCCTATCCAGATCCGCTCCGCGCGCTCTTACTGATGGCGTTTCTCACTGGGAGGAGGAAGATGGTCTCGTTTATTACAAGGGAAAACTTTATGTACCCAATGTACCGGATCTCAGAAAAGATATTATTAAACAGTGTCATGATTCGGTTACTGCAGGACATCCCGGTAAAAATGGGACTATAGAACTTGTCAGCCGTTATTATTGGTGGCCGCGTATGTCTACATACATCGCCAAGTACGTAGAGGGCTGCGATCGCTGTCAACGCTACAGGATCGACCAGCACCCTACAGCGCCTATACAGCCGCACGAAGTACCGGAGGGACCCTGGCAGATCATCGGAGTTGATCTGATCACTGGGCTTCCTTCTTCACAAGGGAAAGACGCAATATTAACGATAGTGGACCACTATACGAAACAAGTCCACTTCTTCCCTGTGACCAGCGGCATCACGGCAGATGGTGTAGGGCAGATCTACTATAACGAGATCTTCCCGCTGCATGGGATCCCTAAGTCTATCGTCAGCGACAGGGGACCACAGTTTGCAGCACGGACAATGCGGGCCGCTTTAAAGCACCTGGGAATAGACAGTAGTTTGACCACAGCGTATCATCCTCAAGCTAACGGACAGGCAGAATGCAAAAACCAAGAAATAGAACAGTATTTGCGTATGTTCGTAGATAAGCATCAGGATGATTGGATCGAACTACTACCCACTGCGGAATTCGTGTTAAACGCGAGATTGACATCCGCGACCGGCCACACACCCTTTGAACTACTCTACGGGTACACGCCGGACTTCACGATTCCAGCTGGGCGCCCTACAGGCATTCCCAGTTTAGACAAGCGACTTCAACAGCTCCGTCTTGCCAGGACAGATGCTGAGGCAGCGCTGCGACTTAGCAAAGAACGCATGATCGCCGGGCCGGGTTACCACCAATCTTATCGCTTCAGCACAGGCGATATGGTATGGCTCCAAGCCAAGAACATTAAGATACACCAACCTTCTCAGAAATTAGGGCCAAAACAGATGGGTCCCTTTAAGATTATCGAGAAGATTGGCGATCTTGATTATCGGTTGGAACTCCCGGCAGCGCTGAGAATCCACAATGTATTCCATGTGGATCGCCTTAGTCCCTACAAAGGCAATGACGTTAATGGACTTATGCCGCCACCGCCTGACCCTGTACTGGTCGAGGGTGAGGAAAAGTATGAGGTTGACCATATTCGCGATGCGAAACTGTTCGGTCGAACACTCAAATTCCTTGTGCGGTGGAAAGGATACGGCGAAGGGGAGGACTCATGGGAGCTGGCCAGAAACTTCAAGCTCGCTCAGGAGGCTGTCAGAGACTTTTACGCTCGACACCCTGGTGTGCCACGAAAGATAGCCACGCTCGCCTTCATGTCCGCTCCATGGCAATCGCCACTTTATTTCACTGAGGCTTGCGAGGACGCAACGCCCTGAGAAGGGGGGTACTGTCCTGGATGCGCATTTTTGCCATCCCGGACCGATTGAAAATCATCCTGAGGGCATCACGCGATTGCGTGTCTTGCAAAGTCGACCTTCTTAGACTTAGATAAGATAAGGAGGAGTTTGGACCGATCTGACCCGGTCCACGCGATGCAAAGTAGTCGCTGCCCTACGCAGCAATGGACACTGATAGATACACGCGGCCATTGTTTGAGTAATACAAATTAATAATTTGATTATAGAGTGATCTAAAGTAGTCTAGTATGTATTTTAGATAATGCCAGACCGGCAGAAACGATCGCGCGTTAGTAAACAAGATGTGTCAGGGTACTTAAAAGAGTAAGCCACTGATAACTACTTAGATTTACATCGCACGCTCGATCGGCTTTGGTATTTCGTAGGATAGTACTAGAACGTATTTAAAGACACCCTGTAGCACGCTGCAGACCCCATCTTGTCCTCTTGGGGCTGTAGGTGCGCTTTATCTTTGTATTTACTCAGGCCCAGCTAATCTTGTCCTCTTGGGGCTGTAGGCTCTTAGCAAAGTTCAATATAGGTCTATTCTTGCTGCATAAGCAAGGCAGAGTCCTCTGACTGCTTCAAGCCTTACGCGTGCATTAATCTCCGCGTTCTGGGCAGCTTTCCGACTAGGATATTTTCACCTCTGAGTTACCACGATCTCTACATCTTATCTAATCTTACATAGCAAGCGCGGGATAGAAGCACCCGTTACACCTCGCTCCCCGAATGACCCGGTCACCTTGAGTACCTTCAACTACCTCTCTTACTACTACCAACGCACTGGTGAGCCAGCACGACGACAACCCGCACCGGCAACAGCCATTTCCTCTTCAAAGAAAGGCCCACAGGAAGACCCACGATTTAAGATCGCCAACAGGGCGCCCCGCCGCGGATCCCCGCTCAGAGTGGGGATTCCCGGGAGTGCCAGCGACCTAGTCGGTGGCATGGCTGGTGATGAAATTGAGGTGCTACCCTTTGGTTCCAGTTCCGGGAAGCCCCGTCGGAGAGTACTACTGACGAACGACAGGGTGATAGAGCGCAAACCGGTTCTAACACCACCCTCAACACTGACACGCTTGAAAGTACAGCATCGAGCTGAGGCGCAATAAGATAAAAATCTGATGTCTCTCACGCTTACTGCTCCCAATTACCTTTCTAAAAACGAACTCATGTATCTTAGAGCGCGCGTTTTGCATATTTGTTTGTTTGTTTAATTTTCGCCATGATAGCAGCTTCACAACAACGCACAATGTACATAGACGCGAGCAAGCCCCCTCTGCGATGCTCAGCCTCAAAATTAAGTACATGGTCCCGATTGGAGTTACTCTTTTCTTTTTAAAGGAATTATAGGTTATGGGTTTGTACAGTGTCGGGTTATTCCGCATGCTTTAGTGCCACCTGCCTCGGCGGTCTCAAAGAAAAAAAAGGTAGAATTGAAAGTTTCAGCTTTCCTTCCCGTTCGCAGCTTATGGCCGCAATTTTGGCCCATCGAAAACGTGGCACAGGCTTTATAGCCACTAGCCATAGTTGGGATGTCTTTTTATTTTATTTTTTTTTATTCAGGACAAGTCCTTAAATCGCGCGGCTACCATATGGAATGAAAGTGCGTGCGCACACAGTTGTCACCTTACCGACGAAAAGACAGGACTCCTAACCTCCGTGACCGTACATAATCAAGATATAAGGGATTACGTTATCGACTTGGATGAAAAATTGCGGATTTTGATTCGCTGGAGGCTTAGGAGGAGCGTGCGCGCACCACGCTGTGGGCCTCTGGAAGCCCGAATGAGCTTCAAATTTTGGTGAAATCCTCCCTTTGGGGGAATTCCTTGTTTCCTTTGGTATGGAAGTATGATTAGGCTGTCTCGCTCCTTCATTCGCGCGCCTTAATATGTGATCTAGTTTCGATACTTGTCTTTGAGAAGACTACCGGGTACTAAGTGAACGACCAAAGGCCTCAGACCCACGCGGGGAAGCCGTGGGAAGTTGTAAGAGGGTAGCGGCCAGTGACGCCGGCCCAGTCACAGGGCCAGCGGAAGGCGCTGTCTGAGGGGAGGGAGCCGCAGGGGGGGAGTGTGCCAGAAGAGAGGCCCGGCAGGAGGGGGAGCGGTGGAGCGAGGCGGGAACGAGCGCCGTTGCCCATTTGCGGATATATTGGTTAAATTACGTTACTGGCACCATGGAAACTACAAACCACCTGACTCGCGGCCTATTCTCTCCTGTTTTCGGCGCTTTCCACCTTGCCCCTTGTCATCATTTATCTCCTTAATTAAAGTACTCTTTCCGGCCGATCACTACTCATCAGGTATAAGATAAATCATCAATTCCTTTGGGGGGGCGCACTGTTGAGCGCAGTTGTAACGTTCAAAACTAGATATTTAATTAGTCTTTACCACCTACTAGTTAACGGGTGAAAGAAATAACTACAGAAATAATGTCAGCCACACCTCTGACACTCGCGGCCGGGTTGAGATGTTTGTACTTCTAAGGGTGAAAAGTGGATCTGGAACTTCATTTTTTTTTGAATCCAATTTATATTCCGTGTGCAGCTACTACAAGTAAAAGTGGTCGTAAATACCCCAATAATTTACATTGAAATGAACCACATGAAAAGGTTAGTAAGTGAGCTATCACGCAAGTGAGAGACCGTCCATAATGGATCGACAACCCTCGGTATGCAAGACCCTGAAAAACCGGTGCCCAATCTCCCTGCTGACCCTCTTATGCTACCCTGATTAAAAATATAAGTACTGTAGTGCTACCTGTACGAGAAACCGCCGTTCCCTATTGCAGTAAAGTTCAATCACTGGCAGGGCCAAGGTCCTCGGCGCTTTCAGGTTCTTTCGACTGTTCCGTACCACATCAAGAAATAAGACAGGCGCCAATGGCACCCATCTAACTACGAGGAAGCAAACACGTTCAGAAGATATAAATTCTGTTCTGATACTGTAAATTGTCCCCAGTAGTGCTTCATACGGCAGAAGGATGAACATACTTCAACACTCCCTAACGCCCCAGATAACCCCTCTAGAAACCCGTAAATATTTCCGGTACCCGCTTTCCATTGACATCTGCAATATCAACCCTGTTCAAGTGAGTTCAATTTCCTACTAATTCGAGAGTAGGGCCTACGAATAAAATTAATTTCTGCAGGCGAGCATAGACAACCAACCCACATCTACCACGGAGGATAATATACATGTCGAGGAATTGTTGGAATTCAGAGATTATACAATTTCTGACCCCCAATATTATTTGCCCTCAACAGAGCTCTTCGAGCCCTACAAGGTACGTCAAAATTAAATTTTTTCCAAGTCGCTACGAGACTTACTGGTATTCATAGAAGAATCAGACCTCTATCGGAGACGCAGCGTTGCCGCCACTCACGGTTCTAGAGACTGGAGCGTTCCTTCCGAACCATTTCCCACCATCACAGGCTCTGAACGACTACTACTTCGACATAGACACCCAGAGAACAGTCCAACCGGTCCTAGACACACGTTTGCAGCAATTCATGGCTTTAGAGACTGGGGGCTTCCTTCTGGACCACTTCCCTGTCCCGAAAGCACCATCACAGGCTCTCAACAACGACCACTTCCCAGTCGACACCCAGCAGCCTGTCCAACCAGTCCCAGACTGTACCATACCGCCCTCCCTGAAAGGTGCTCTCCCGCAGAATCGAGGCGCAAAGAGGAACCAAACTGCTGGGAAACGATTTCAGTGCACATCATGTGGTTCCCATTACAAGCAACCACAGGGCCTGAACCGACACAAAAGAGACAATCACAAGTCAAAAGAGCGGTGTGACGTGTGTCTAGATTTCATGTGGAGAGGGGGGAGGCTTTATACGTACAAAAAGCATGTTTTGAAGAAACACGAATCGCTGTACGACCAGATTTTCAAGTAAGGATGAGATCCTGTCGAAATTGGGCCACGAGCCGTACTGTCTTCACGTCGGGTCTAGCTACGGGTGGGGGTACCGTTGAAAAGCGTGTAGGGTTTGTCCCAAGCTAGCTAGTAGCCAATAGAGATACTTTGGACGACAAGGGCGGAATTATTGAACGAGTTCAGTGAGAGATGTAAGTAGGCCATTCCCCTTCGCAGGGAAATCTAGTCCCATGCATGCTTTCTGCGTGCAGGAGGAAGTGCTTTCAGAGACTGCCCATTCTCCATAATAAGGGAGTAGCCCCAACTAATACGCGTAGCAAGTCAAGCAAGGCGCCCTGATATGGTCGCGGTTGGCTCAGTGCTAAGGGGGGGAGGGTGAGTAGGCACAAACCATTCACAAATATTCTGCACTCGGCCGGGATTGGCCACCGACAAGAGAGCTAGTTTGACGTGTGATTTCTGTGCCGCCCAGTCATCCCACCTTTCTCCGTCAGAACGACACGTCGGGGTCAAGGGCACGAAGTATCCAGTAGGGTACTAACCCTGTTCAGTCGGTATTTGTTTTCTGTCATATACAAAAAGATGGCGGCGATTATAAAAAATGAGGCCTGATAAAAGAAGAAACGGTGGAACTGAACACTGAAAAATGAAACAAAAAAAAAACCCCCTCAACGGAACTTATTACGGGTACATGGTCATGAGAAAACTTGGTTTGGCGGTTTTTTTTTTGATGCGCATTCGAAACAGTATGAAGTGGGGGATTGAAGGAATGAAGTCCAAGGTTCAAAGTCCAAGGTCCAAGGTCCAAGGTCCAAGGTAATCGGCCCGCCCTTTTCCTTACTTCCCGGGTCACTCCGGGTAGAGCTTCAATATTATTTCCCACACCATTTGTTCACCACTTGTTACCACTACTCTTACATCGAAATAAACAATAAAAAACAAAGCAGAAACAAAAAAGGAATAAGAAAAATAAAAATAAAAAATTGGAATCTTGTTTCTTTCTGTTTATTCACCAAACTCAATACCAAGCAACTCACGCTTGAGCACAATCTCATCATGCAACATCGCGATCCGACTCTCCAACCGAGACGGGTTTAACCAACCCTCTCTGGGGTCCGCCATGACTAGACCCCAGCCTGTCTCATTCAGCCGGCTTACCACCTCCACTGCCATGCATCTTGCCACAGGCCATGCCTGATAAAACGCAGCTGAGGTTAGATAAGCGCTACTCAGGTAGCAAGATAATTCAGTTATGAATGGTCAAAAACGGATTATGTCTTAATCATAAGTAATCATAATAAACAAGGGGAATGTCATCATTACAATCTGCACCGGCAACACCGGTCAACACCGGTCACCTCTGATCCGGTCCGGCCTATCCTGATCCTTTCCCGGTTCAACAACGCCTTCATTGCCGAGCAGCGCTCGACTGTGTACCTGCGAGGACTCCTCCCCCTCCACATCCTACTGGACTGCCCACTCTACGCCGCCAGACAGGAGGTCCTCCAGTTTCTCCCGCGCTGGGCCCTGGACCCACCCCAGTGGACTATTCTCTTCACATTCATTTAAGATACGCGGGCCTTCACAAGGCCCTTTTCGTCGGAGCAACCCCGGGAGCCGGATTATGCCGAGCAGGTGATATCGAGGGTCGTAGGTAAAAACTTCTTTGCCAGTCTCTCTTTCCTCTTTCTTTCCTTACTCTCTACCTTTCATTATTTTCCACACACTTACTTGAACTGCTTTCCCCGGCGGGGTTTTACTATTGAACTTCATTGTTCTCTCCACCCCCTCCACAGTGGTTACTATGTCCCTAGTAGTAGCCGCGTGATCTGAGCATAGGCCCTGAAGCGCGTAATAAAGTCGAAAAAAAAAGACTCTCTAACCGAGAACTCAAATCCACTTCGCTCCCCGGATGACCCGGTCACCTTGAGCACCTTCAACTACCTCTCTTACTACCGCTAACACTGGCGAGTCAGCACGACGACAATCCACACCGGCAACAGCCATCTCCTCTTCAAAGAAAGGCCCACAGAAAGACCCACAATTCAAGATCACCAACAAGGCCGCCCCGCCGCAGATTCCCGCTCAGGGTGGGGATTCGCGGGAGGGTGGCAGCGACCTAGTCGGTGGCATGGCTGGTGATGAAAATGAGGTGTTACCCTCTGGTTCCAGTTCCGGGAAGCCCCGTCGGAGAGTACTACCGACGAATGACAGGGTGATAGAGCGCAAACCGATTCTAACACCACCCTCAACACTGAGACGCCGCTTGAAAGCACAGCATCGAGCTGAGGCGCAATAAAAATGAAAATCTGATGTCTCTCACGCTTACCGGTCCCACTAACCCTTAAACGAACTCAAAATTACTCACAAACCATGTATCTTAGAGCGCGCGCTTTGCATGTTTGTTTGTTTGTTTGTTTGTTTTTCGCCACGACAGCTTTGCATACTTTAGAACCTTGCCTTGTACAGCCTTATTTCATACGCTTTAGAGCCACCTGCCTCGGAGCGCTCATGGTTTCAACATTGCCTCCTGTTCGCAGCTTGTGGCGCCGCGATTTTGGCCCATCGAAAACGTGGCACAGACTCACTAACGCTAACTGGCATGACAGTGCCATCTCGCCGGGCATTTTTTCGCTGCATTGGTCTTATTAATTCACTGTCAACTTACGCTGGGCCAGAATAATGCATACTAGCTCCCTTGATACAGATCGATTGATTGAACCTGTGTCATGGAATCATGTCATGTGAAGCGCTGAGACCCACGAGCCCCGAGTTCGTTGAGCCGAAATCAGCCATAATGCCACCCCCTACGGCACCAAGAAGGATAACTGATTGGTGTGCCGCTGAGATGAAATCGAGATTTCCATTCGCGGATATATTGATTAAGTCTTTAAGGTTCCTTCGTGGTGTCTATTCTCCTAAAGCCCTTGATGACGCTCAGGCACGTCTATTTTCTTTAGCTTGCGCAGGCTTTGGCTTTGGCTTTATCTCCTTAATTAACACACACTTTCCGGACTCGAGGACAAGTCATCAATCCTTTTAAAACATTTTGGGACAGCATCAGTAGTTGGACGCACTGTTGAGCGCAGCTGTACTAGTAGTTAGACACGACATAATGAATGGTCAAAACTGAAGTGAAGAACACAGAAAAGGGCTATAAAGAGTGCATGATTGGCACTTTTACCGGTGTAAGGATGGCTCGGGCGTTGAGCATGAAACCTCCATCTATCGCCTCTCCCCTCTTTCATTACAAACCCTGAATTAGAGCACTTATGATCTAGTTCCGTATATTATCTTTTATCAGTACATTTGCATTCCGGGCCGCATGCCCGTCCATTCCTTACACAGTTTCACTACCTCCCCATCTTAATTGCCAGGTTTCTACCTCCCCGTCTACATCATCTCCGCCTTTATTGCCTGGCATCATCTCACCTTATCTTCTTTCAACCCTAATTCACCCTCTTTCTGCTTCATAACTCGGTCTCTCTGCAAGTATATAAAGGTACATACAATGCTTGTAGTAGACCAGCCAGTGAGCCACTAGAAGCAGAAATCAATCGGCATTTCTCCCCTTTCTTTATCTTTCTTTTGTGTGCTAAAGAACTTTTTGACGACATCGAGTGCAAGGTCAAACAGAACCAGCAAAGCAGTAGATTCGCATCAGTTCAAAGCACGACGCACCCTCCTTCGAAGTCTAGTTATCCTTGGGACTCTTTCTGCGCACTCTCCCTCTCCTCTTTACCTCTCTCACCATTCCGGGAAAACTAACTTTGCCTCGCACTCACCGCGGATTGGCTCCGCACACCGGCAACTTAGTTATCTCTGATCGGATCTGCCACGCGCGTCAAGCATGGCGTGTATCAGCGCCAGGTTTACCAGCTGACCTAAGGGTGCCTCTTACGCTACTTTCCAAGGACTGTAGGTCTGGGCGCACCATCGTTCGATTACAGAAAAACCCGACGGCTTGTTCCGTACTCACAACGAGAACATAAAGACGCCAATGGCACCCCATTTAACCTCAGAAGCTATAAGTTCTGATACTGGAATGTGTCCCTACTACTACCCTCCTGCCGCAGAAGGATGAACATACTTCACCACTCCCTAACGCCCCAGATAGCCCCTCCAGAAACCCGTAAATATTTCCGGTACCCGCTTTCTATTGACACCCCTAATATGAACCCTGTTCAGGTGAGTTCAATTTCCTACTAATTCGAGAGTAGGACGTACGAATAAAATCACCTGCTGCAGGGGACTATAGACAACCAACCCACATATACCGCAGAGGATAATATACCTGTCAAAGAACCCATGCAGGAGAGATCACTGTTGGAATTCAGAGGTTTTGTGATTTCTGACCCAGCAGAGCTTTTCGAGCGCTACGAAGTACGTCAAAATATAAATTTTTACAAGTTGGTACGGAACTTACTGGCGCTGATAGAAGAATCAGACCTCTATCGGAGATGCGGTTCTAGAGGCTGGAGGGTTCCATCCGAACGGTTTCCCTGTCCCGAAAGCGCCATCAGAGGTTCTCAACGACTACTGCTTCGACGTAGACACCCAGCGAACTGTCCAACCGATCCTAGACGCACCTTTCCAGCCATTCATGGCTCCAGAGACTGGAGGCTTCCTTCCGGACCATTTCCTTGTCCCGAAAGCACCATCACAGGCTCTGAACGACTACTGCTTCGACATAGACACCCAGCGAACAGTCCAATCGGTCCCAGACGCACGTTTGCAGCAACTCATGGCTCTAGAGACTGGAGGCTTCCTTCCGTACCTTTTCTCTGTCCCGAAAGCACTACCACAGGCTCTCGACTACAACTTCCCAGTCGACACCCAGCGACCTGCCCAACCGGTCCCAGTCTGTACCACGCCGCCCTCCCTGAAAAGTGCCCTCCCGCAGAATCGAGGCGCAAAGAGGAATCAAACTGCTGGGAAACGATTTCAGTGCACGTCATGTGGTTCCCATTACAAGCAACCACAGGGCCTGAACCGACACAAAAGAGACAATCACAAGTCAAAAGAGCAGTGTGACGTGTGTCCAGATTTCATGTGGCGAGGGGGGAGGCTTTATACGTACAAAAAGCATGTGTTGAAGAAACACGAATCGCTGTACGACCAGATTTTCAAGTGAAAACCATCTCCACGCCGGATCCAGCCACGGGTGGGGGTACCGTTGAAAAGCGTGTAGGGTTTGTCCCAAGGTAGCTAGTAATTAACAGAGATAATTTGGACGACAAGGTCAGCATTATTGCACGAGTTCAGTGAGCGATGTATGTAGGCCATGCCCTTTCGCAGGGAAATGCAGTCTCATGCATGCAGGGAGGATGCAGGAAGAGTGGCTTTCAGAGACTGCCCATTCGCCATAATAAAGGAGTAACCCCAAGTAATACACGTAGCAACTAAAGCAAGGCGCCCTGATATGGGGGGTGGGGGTGAGAAGGCGCAAAGCATTATTGATACCGGATAGGTCGGCCCGGGATCGACCAGGAGGGGGAAAGACAAAAGAGGGAGCAGATCGAACCCTTCCTCTCCCGTCCCAATAAAATACGATAGTGAGGGTGAAATCCACTCGGATACGATCGCGTCTCCTGGCCCTAAATACTCCCGAAGTGATGATGACGGCGAGCACGAGGATGAGGACGAGGAAAAGGACGAGACTCCAGGTGATCACGTGTCAGAATATGAATTTGACATCGACACACTGCAGCACCAGCGAGAGATCGCTCTCGCTTACTTTGAGAAGCGCAATACCAGCGGTGCTGACGCTGCCTGCTCCATGTCTGCACATACCCATAAACTTGCCGGCGAAGACGACAAATGGGAACAAGAGGCAAGTGTCACACTTCATTTTCTCTTTCTCTTGTCCCTCTTGGCATACAAGCTAAACGGAGGCGCTTACCGCTGAATCAGGAAGTCCCCTAGAGGCCACTCTTGCAGGGCCTCAACCCACTCACTCAAGCCTACGGCACGCGAGTAGTTTCGTCTACTCCTCAGTCTACCTCTCTCTCACTCGGGTCCTCCTTGCTGCCCAGCTCGAGCGGCACACTACGCCGCGCGGTGTGCACGGGCCAGCTCGAAGGTGACCGGCTGGTAGGCAGTGATAGTGACAGCGAAAATGAGGAGGGGAGTGGCGAAGAAAACGCGCGCGTGCGCGAGTTCATGAACGCGTTGCGCCGTGGAGAAGTGACCAACGCCGGTGCAGCAGAAATTGCTGCCCTCGAGTTCGTCTACGGTCCACCCCCCACTACCACGGACACTGGCGAGCCAGCACGACGACAACCCTCACCGGCAGCCGTCATTACATCTTCACAGAACGGCCCACAATTCAAGATCACCGACAAGGCCGCCCCGCTGCGGATTCCCGCTCATGGCGGGGATTCGCGGGAGAGTGGCAGCGACATGGCCGGTGATGAAAATGAGGTGTTACCCTCTGGTTCCAGTTCCAGGAAGCCCCCTCAGAGAGCACTACCGACGAATGACAGGGTGATAGAGCGCAAACCAGTTCCAATACCACTGTCGACAGTGACACGCTTGAAAGCACAGCATCGAGCTGAGGCTCAATAAAAATGAAATCTAATGTCCCACGCTTACCACTCCCACTTACCTTTCTAAAAACTATATATAAGACAAGAGAAAGAGAAAAAAAAAGCAGAACTCAGACACAAATCATGTATCTTAGCGCGCGCGTTTTGCGTGTTTGATTGTTTGTTTTTTTTCACCACGATAGCAGCTTTGGTATACTTTACAACAACGCACAATGTACACGCACGCGAGCAAGCCTCCTCTGCGATGCTCAGCCTCAAAATTAAGTACACGGTCCTGATTGGAGTCACTCTTTTCTTTTTATATGTTCTTGGTTTGTACAGTGTCGGGTTATTCTGCATGCTTTAGTGCCACCTGCTTTTGGCACTCTCAAAGAACAAAATGATCAATTTGAAAGTTTCAACTTTGCTTCCTGTTCGCAGCTTTGTGGCCGTGATTTTGGCTCATCGAAAATGTGGCATCGGCTTTATAGCCACTAGCTAGAGAGAATATAGAGTCGAACGGGGTAGCGCGAGCGATGAAGCGACGGACAGGGATGTTTCTTGAACAGGATGAATTCTTGGGGCTACTCTACAGCCCCTTTTATGTAGTCTATGTGCACAATACTTGACAATCTACATGAGGGATGAAGACAGTAGTAACTAATCTGAAACTCATAAAGACAAAAGTGACATTCTAGAGTGGTGGGGAAAACCCTCAGTAACGAGCTCGTAAGTACAACATCACAAAGAGTCACAAGACCGACCCCCAATGGGTGCGCCCAAAAATTATATTCGGCTCGGGCACGCACTTCACACAAGGCGATCCCGGAAGAAGCCGAGTGTGGAGGGCACCGCCACTATAACCCTTTAGAGATGAGAAGGTGACGCTCAGGCACGCCCTGACCGAGATTTCTATTTGATCGGTTTTACGTCTTCACATGACCGCCCGGGCTTCTCGCCTCCTTAATTATGATGTATTCTTTCCCGTGTCCGATCACTACTCATCGGATACAAGTCATCAATTCTTTTTTGTAATAGTCAAAATTATAGATTTGATTAGACTTTACCACCTAAACGGGATGGGTAAAAGAAATTAAATACAGTAATAACTGAATGTCAGCTACACACGAGGCAAAGATAACCTAAGTCGATACTCACTTCAGTTATGAATGGTCAAAAAACATAGAGAAACGAGCCTTGAATCCGTAAAGAGTGCATGCTATAGTCGTAAGATATTTTAGATACTAATCATGACCAGCACTTATACCGACAACTTCTCTGATCCGGTCCGCGCGATTTTTTTTATTTTTATTTTTACGGAGCATGGACACCAGAAAAGAAATGGCCAGATTGGGGATTGAACCCAAGAAGCCCTGAGCTCAAGTGACACAACCTGCCGAGTTACCACCGTGCGGCACATACCGTGTCAACAAATAGTGGTTGAGATGCTTCTGAGTGTGAAAAGTGGAACTGGAACTTCATTTTTTTTAAATCCAATTTATATTCCGTGTGCAGCTACTACAAGTAAGAGTGGTCGTAAATACCCCAGTAATTTACATTGAAATGAACCACATGAAAAGGTTAGTAAGTAAGAGATCTACCACGCAAGTGAGACCGTCCATATTAAGTAAAGGGATCCCGGCAACGCTCGGCACCCGCCCTGGCACAGACTTCCAGAGCGCCTATTACACTAGTCCTAGCCCTCGGGAAAGCCTCCGCGGCAAATTCGATGACCACACACCCTCCACGCCCAGGACGGCGAGAATCCAGTCCCGGGCTCCTTTGAGGCAAACATTGTGCGGGGACGCGTTTCGAGCATCGTGACTTGCAAGACCCTGCAAAGTCGGTGCCCAATCACCCTCATTAAAAAAGGTTAGGACTGTAGTGCTGTCTATACAGGATACCCCCGTTCCCCTATTGGAGTAAAACTCGGTCAGGGCCAAGGTCCATCAGCGCTCTTCAGATTCTTTCGACTTTTACGTACCCACAACGGGAACGTCAAGAACTAAGACAGGCGCCAATGGCACTCATCGAACTACGGGGAGGTAAGCATGGTCAGAAGATATAAGTTCCGTTCTGATACTTTAAAGTGTCCCTAGGAGTACTTCCTATCCCACCAGGATGAACACACTTCACCACTCCATAACGCCCCAGATAGCGACTCCAGAATCCCGTAAATATTTCCGGCACCCGCTTTCCATTGATATACCTAATATAAATTCTGTTCAAGTGAGTTCAATTCCTACTAATTCGAGTAGGACGTACGAATAAAATCACCTGCTGCAGGGGACTATAGACAACCAACCCACATATACCGCAGAGGATAATCCACCTGTCGAAGAACTCATGCAGGAGAGATCACTGTTGGAATTCAGAGATTTTGGGATTTCTGACCCTCAATATTATCTGCCCTCAACAGAGCTTTTCGAGCGCTATGAGGTACGTCAAAATATAATTTTTTACGAGTTGGTACGGAACTTACTGGTGCTGATAGAAGTATCAGACCTCTATTGGGGACGCGGTTCCAGAGACTGGAGGGTTCATTCCGAACGATTTCCCTGTCCTGAAAGCACCATCAGAGGGTCTCAACGACTACTGCTTCGACGTAGACACCCAGCGAATTGTCCAACCCGTCCCAGACGCACGTTTGCAGCTATTCATAGTTATAGGGACTGGAGGCTTCCTTCCGGACCGTTTCCCAGTCCCGAAAGCACCATCACAGGCCCTCAACGACTACTGCTTCGACGCAGGCACCCAGCGAATTGTCCAACCGATCCCAGACGCAGGTTTTCAGCAACTCATGGTTCCAGAGACTGAAGACATCCTTCCTGACGGTTTCCCTGTCCAGAAAGCACCATCACAGGGTCTCGACGACTACGACTTCCCAGTCGACACCCAGCGACCTGCCCAACATGACCCAGTCTGTACCACGCTGCCCTCCCTGAAAGGTGCTCTCCCGCAGAAGCGAGGCGCAAAGAGGAAAGAGACTTCTGGGAAATCATTTAAATGCTCATCATGTGGTTCCTGTCACAAGCAGCAACAGGGCCTCAACCGACACAATAGAGACAAGCATGAGCCAAAAGAGCGGTGTGACCTGTGTCTGGATTTCATGTGGCCCGGGGGAGGCGTTATATATACAAAAAGCATGTCAGGAAGGAACACGCATCGCTGTACCACTATATTTTCAATTGAAGAAGAGACCCTGTCGACATTGAGCCACCAGCCGTACTGTCTTCACGTCGGGTCTAGCTACGGGTGGGGGTACTAGTGAAAAGTATGTATGGTTTGTTCCAAGGTAGCTAGTAGCCAACAGAGATGATTTGGATGACAAGGGCGGGATTTATTGAACGAGTCCAGTGAGAGAGAAATGTAGGCCATTCCCTTTCGCAGGGAAATCCAGCCTCATACCTGCAGGAAGCAAGCATGCAGGAAGAGTTGCTTGCAGAGACTACCCATTCGCAATAATAAGGGAGTAACGCAGGTAATGCGCGTAGCATCCAAAGAAAGGTGCCCTGATATGGTCGTGGCTGGCTGAGTGCTGTTGGGAGTGAGTAGGCGCAAACCCTTCACAAATTTCCTAGACTTGGACGAGATTGGCAACTGATAAGAGAGCTAGTTTGACGTGTGATTTCCGTGCCTCCGTCTATCGCCCAGTCATCCCATCTTTCTCCGTGAGAGCGACACGTCGGGGTCAAGGGTACGAAGGTCTAGTGGAGTGCCAATTCGTTTCAGTCGGTATTTGTTTTCTGTCATATACAAAAAAGGTGACGGTGATAAAATTAAATGAGGCCTGATATAGAGGAAACGGTGGAACTGAACACTGAAAAATGAAAAAAAAAAAAAAAAACCCTCAGCGGTACTCATTACGGGTACATGGCCATGGGAGAGCTTGACTTGGCTGTTGTTTATTTTTTTTGTGCGTTCGAAAACGGTATGAAGTGGGGGATTGAAGGAATGAGGCATTCGGAAGTCAAAGTCCAAGTTCAAGGAATCGGTTGGCTCAGAGTCTCACAATTATTTCCCACACTATTTGTTTCCACTACTCTTATTCTAGCAAGCATCGAAATAAAATAATAAAATAAACCAGAAACAAAACGGGAATAAGAAAAATAAAAATTTGGAATCTTGTTTCTTTCTGTTCATTGTCACCAAACCCAATACCGAGAAACTCACGCTTGAGCACAATCTCATCATGCAACATCGCGATTTGACTCTCCAACAGCCATCTCCTCTTCAAAGAAAGGCCCACAGAAAGGCCCACAATTACAAGGTCGCCGACTAGGCCGCCCCGCCTCGGATTCCCGCTCAGGGCGGGGATTCGCGGGAGGGTGGCAGCGACCTAGCTAATGGCATGGCTGGTGATGAAAATGAAGTGTTACCCTCTGGTTCCAGTTCCGGGAAGCTCCCTTTGAGAGTACTACCGATGAATGACAGGGTGATAGAGCAAAAACCAGTTCCAACACCACCCACAACTCTGACACGCTTCAAAGCGTAGCATCGAGCTGAGGCGCAATAAAAATGAAAATCTTCTGTCTCTCAGTCACACGCTTACCGCTCCCAATGACCTTTTTAAAAACGAACTCAGATTTACTCACAACCCATGTATCTTAGCGCGCGCGTTTTGCATGTTTATACTTTGGAACCTTGTACAACGTTATTCCATATGCCTTAGTGCCACCTGCCTCGGAGCACTCAAAAAACAAAAAGATAGAATTTCAACTTTGGTTTCCGTTCGCAGCTTGTGGCACCCATCGAAAACGTGGCACAGGGATTTATAGCTACTAGCCATAGACGGGACGTCTGATGCCGCCTCTTTAAGGCACCAAGAAGGCAAGGGGCCTCGCCGCCGCTGGATTGAAATGGAGATTTCCATTCGCGAATATATTGATTAAGTCTTTAGGCTCCTTCCTGGCACTCACGACTTAATCTCCTAGAACCCAGGTGACGCCCAGGCACGCCCTATTTAAATTTCCTTAATTACCACTCTTTGCGGACTCGAGGACAAGTCATAAATTCTTTTTGGGACAGCATCAATACGGGTTAATGGCACGATCTGGCCCACGTTGATCCACGCACATCAAGCATGGCGTGTACCCTCTGATCGTCTGTGCCCGATTTCCCGATTTCCCTACTGTAGGAATAGCGTGAGCTCTGAGCCCGAAACCATCCACTCCGGCCCGCATTACCTCCTCACGCCTTCAATCCACTCTCTCTCGAATGTCACCACTTCTGGCTGGACATCCCTTCTTGACCGCTTACCACCACCATTACCTTTGGTTTTTGTGTTAATTTGCTGATTGAGTTGCCTCACATGTCCAATCGCTTTGCTGCTCTTTCTGAGCCCCCTCCCCCACCCCCCCCTTCTCCTGCCCAGGTTCTCACCTCAGCCATCTCCCAACTTTATGATGGGATGGTTGAGGCTGAGGCTTCCTTCCCTGGGGATGATGACTCATATGTCCATACTCTCCATGGCCACCTCCATGACTTCTTCCATTACTCCCCTACTCCTGGGGGCCCCTCCCTCCTCCACTCCTATGCGCAGCATGATCCAGACTTTGTGGCTGCTTTCCACTCTGCCTTCCCTCCTGATCCTGCCCTTTCTGCCCGCGCCCTCCACAATGACCTGCTGCTCCCCCTCATGGGGATGATGGCGGCTCTTTCTAAGAGGTTTGACAGGCTTTCTGCTGGCGTCCAGCCAGTGCCCCCCCCTCCTGCTGCTCCTCCTCCTCTGGCTCCCGCCCCAGGCCCTTCCAAGAAAGGTAAGGCCCCGGCCCAGACCCCTCCTGCTCCACCCGCCCAGGCCCCTGCCCAGGTCGCCCCAGCCAAAGCCCCCAAGGCCAAGGCCAAGCCCTCTGCCCCGGCCCCCTCCCCTGCACCCCCTCCTGCCCCCACTACCCCTGCTGCCCCCACCCCCTCCCCCCCTTCATCCTACGCTGCTGCCGCCAAGAGGCATGCGAGACCCTCTCTGGTGGTCTTTCCTGGTTCTGTGCAGGACATTTCTGACCCGCCATTTGTGTGCAAGCCCCCTGGGGCTATTGTTTCATTCTTGAACTCTGAGCTGTCTGGGTCTGGGACCCAGGTCTCTCTGTCTGCCGCGCGGTGGACACCGAAGAAGAACCTGGTTCTTACGGCCGGGCCCGATGTCTCAGAGGCAAACCTCCTCTCTGCACAACCCCTCCTCACCTCTCTGCTAGGTCCCTTCTTGTCGGTGATGGGCCAGCCACTTACCCCCTCCTCCCGCCCGAACGTTCGGTGGTCCCGGGTGACCATCAACGGCCTTGCTACTGGCGTGACCCCGCACACTGGGGCACATTCTCCCCAGGCCTGCCATGAGGCCCTGGGTCGTGAGAATCCAGTGTACAGGGCGCTCAAAGTGACGGCCCTCCCCTCCTGGGTCCGCGCCCCCTCCACCCTCCTCCCTGGCTCCACTTCCTCTGTGGTGGTGGCCTTCGAGGACCCGGATGGTGCAGCGCTGGCAGGCCTCTTGGCCCAGCGCACCCTCTATGCCTTTGGGCATGCTGGTGCGGTCCGTCGTTGGAAGAAGCCGCCCCGCGTCAAGAAGCCGGCTGTCCCGGCCCCCACACCCGCCGCCTAGCGGCACTTTTTCTTTTTTTAATTGTCACTTTTGTGTTTCGGACTTTCACTGAACTGATTGGTTGGGTCTCGACCATGATGGCACACGGGGTCTGGACCTGGCAAATGCGCCTAGCCGTCCCCACTTTTATTTTACATCTTCCTTTTCCCCACCCCTTCAGGGTGGGGGTCCTGGTCACTCTGGGTCTTCCACGTACTACAACCCCGGGTTTTCCCTTAGGGTTTCCCACCCACTACCTCCAGGGCATTTGTCCCTTCCTACAGTAGTTACTATGTCCCTGTAGTAACCGCGCGATTTGTCTGTCTGGCTGAAGCGCGTAATAAAGTTGATTTCAAAAAAAAAAAAAAAAAAAAAAAACCACTTCTGGCTGGACCAGTTCGCTTTCTTCATTATAATTTCTGCTAATAAAACATTCTGACGTTAATTCGACCTTAGTTTCTGACTGTCTCTGATACGATATAAATGCGATCGATACATAGCACGAAACATTATCTTTAGACTGCTTGCGTTCCGGGCCGCCTTCCCGTTCATTCCTTTTCATCCTAATTGCTTTCTTCATCTCGCCTCTCAGGCTTTAACCTCTTTCTTCACAAATTCTACTTCATCACCGCCCTTCTCTTAGGTCTCTCTACAGGTATTTAAAGGTACATACTTGCTTGTAGTAGGACCACCGAGCAGAAGCGCAATCTACGGTCATTCTCTCTCTCTCTTTCTCCTTTTGAGTGCTAAAGCAACCATCACGACGACGACAAGCCCAAGGTCAGCGGACCCAGCAGCAGCAAAGCCAGCAAGCCAGCAAAAGCCAGCAAACAGCCAAAGCCAGCAAGCCTTCGACGCATTCGACATATCGACGCATTTCGGCATATCAAGCATTTCGGCGTATCAGCACTTTCGACGACTTCAGCATCTTCTTCTCTTTCCCTCTTCTCGCGGAACCTTTCTCCGCAACGAACTCATACGGTCTCGCGATCGTACACTACTGACCTAAGGGTGCCTCTTACACTACTTTGATTAAAAGACTAAGGACTGTAGGTCTGAATGGAATAGCGTTCGCAGTTTTCTATTGCAGAAAAATCTAAGGCCTATTCCGTACCCACAAAGAAAACATAAAGTCGCCAATGGCACCCCATCCAACCTCAGAAGTTATAAGGGAATGTGTCCCTAGGAGTTCTTCCTACCACACCAGGGTGGACACACTTCACCACTCCCTAACGCCCCAGATAGCGGCATCAGAAACCCATAAATATTTCCGGTACCCGCTTTCCATTGATATCCCTAATATGAACCCTGTTCAGGTGAGTTCAATTTCCTACTAATTCGAGAGTAGGACGTACGAATAAAATCACTTGCTGCAGGGGACTATAGACAACCAACCCACATATTCCGCAGAGGATAATCTACCTGTCGAAGAACTCATGCAGGAGATGTCACTGTTGGAATTCAAAGATTTTGGGATTTCTGACCCTCAATATTATCTGCCCTCAACAGAGCTTTTCGAGCGCTACGAGGTACGTTAAAATTTATTTATTTCCAAGTTGGTACGGAACTTACTGGTGCTGATAGAATAATCAGACCTCTATCGGAGACGCACCTTTGCCGCCATTCATGGTTCTAGAGACTGAAGGTATCCTTCCGGGCGATTTCCCTGTCCCGAAAGCATCATCAGAGGGTCTCAAAGACTACTGCTTCGACGTAGACACCCAGCAAACTGTCCAACCCATGCCAGACGCACCTTTCCAGCCATTCATGGCTCCAGAGACTGGAGGCATCCTTCCGGACCGTATCCCTGTCCCGAAAGCACCATCACAGGCCCTCAACGACTACTACTTCACAGTCGACACCCGGCGACCTGCCCAACCTGTCCCAGTCTATACCACACCGCCCTCCCTGAAAGGTGCTCTCCCGCAGAATCGAGGCGCAAAGAGGAAGGAAACTGTTGGGAATCCATTTAAGTGCTCATCATGTGGTTCCCGTTACAAGCAGCAACAGAGCCTCAACCGACACAATAGAGACAAGCATGAGCCAAAATAGCAGTGTGACCTGTGTCTGGATTTCATGTGGCTCGGGGGGAGGCTTTATTGCATGTGTTGAAGAAACACGAATCACCGTACGACCAGATTTTCAGGCAAAAATCATCTTCACGTCGGATCCAGCCACGTACCGTTAAAAAGTATGTATGGTTTGTTCCAAGGTAGCTAGTAGCCAATAGAGATGATTTGGACGACAAGGGCGGGATTATTGCACGAGTTCATTGAGAGATGTAGGCCATGCCCCTTCGCACGGAAATCCAGCCTCATGCCTGCAGGAAGCATGCAGGAAGAGTTTTTTGCAGAGACTACCCATTCGCCATAATAAGGGAGTAACGAAAGTAATACATGTAACAGCTAAAGAAAGGCTCCCTGTAGCTGGCTTAGTGGTGGGGGGGGAGTGAGTAGACGCAAAGCATCACGCAGCATATTGATACCGGAGATGGCGGCCCGGCATTAGGGTTGCGGAAAAAATAGGTACTTTTTTACCAACCCAATACTCACCAGTAAATTGCCCACAGACTGTTGAGCTGGGAACGGATCAGAGTAGGCCGAACCGGATCAGAGGTGACCGGTGTTGCCGGTGCAAGACGAACTTAAGTGGACATTGTAATATACTTATACCGATGTAAGGATGGCTCGGACGTTGAGCATGAAACCTCCATCTATAACCTCTCCTTTTTCATTACGAACCCTGAATTAGAGCACTTATGATCTAGTTTCGTGCATATCTTTTATCAGAACATTTGCATTCCGGGCCGCATGCCCGTCCATTCCTTAAACCAGTTTCACTACCTCCCCGTCTTAATCGTCAGGTTTTCACCTCTCCACCTACCTCTCCACCTTTATTGCCTGGCTTCATCTCACTTGTCTTCTTTCAATCCTAATTAACCCTGTTTCTGCTTCATAACTAGGTCTCTCTGCAAGTATATAATGGTACATACAATGCTTGTAGTAGACCAGCCAGTGAGCCAACAGAAGCAGAAATCAAACAGCATTTCTCTCCCTTTCTATCTTTCTTTTGTGTGCTAAAGAACTTCTTGATGACATCAAGTGCAAACAGAACCAGCAAGCAGTAGATTCACAACAGTTCAAGCACAATACATCCTCCTTCATTGCTCTCTTCCACCTTTCTACCTCTCTCCTCTCGGGAACACTTTGCCTCGCACTCACCGCGGATTGGATCCGTACAGCAGGGTGGAAGCACTCAGTGTATTCGGCAATGAACACATGGCCTATGGCAAAGTGCATGGCAGTGGAGGTGGTAAGCTGCTTGTATCTCCATCCATCAAGCAGTCATCTCTTCTTTCTGTCTGAGTAACACGTGACGCGAAGGATCCAGTGCGGTATCAATCAACATTTGTTTTCTGTCATATATAAAACATGAGGTATGATTAACAAAGAAACGGGGGAAAACCAATAGTAGAACTTTGGAACTGAACACTGACAAACGAAAAGAGCTCTCCCCCCCTAGCGGGACTTATTATGGGTACACTGGCATGGCCATTAGAAACCTTTTGTTGGCTCTTTTTCTTTTTCTTTGCTTTGCATTCGAAAACTCCGGCAGGTAGTATGGAGTATCGAGGCATTTAAGACGAATTTAAAAGAAAAGTCAAAGTCCAGGTTCAAGGAATCGAGATATTTTCTTTCCCGGGGTCATGCCGGTTCGAGTTTTTGCTTTTGCCTGACGACCTGGATGCCACATTCGAAACGAAATATCACTACCAACTTGTTCTTGTTATAGCCATAGTTATAGTTATACGTATCAATGCTGAATAGTTGTAAGCAGATCGCATGCGACGGTAGAACCCCTTTGGGCCCATACTACGGAATGCACTATGCCATGCATCACTATTATTTCCCAACTTTACTTTGTTTCCAATACTTACTCTACCCTACCACTAGCAAGCAAATAAAATAAGAAAATAGAAAGCGCGAAAGCTTTGCCTGCGGTACCAAACAAAAGTAAACGGAAAAAGAAAAAGAAAAAATTTGGCATTGTCACCCCCAAACTCTTTTTCATCTCCCGGCCCCAATACCGAGCAACTCGCGCTTGAGCCCAATCTCATCACGCAACATCGCGATCCGACTCTCTAACCGAGAACTCAAATCCACCTCGCTCCCCGAAAGGTTCACGGCCGAATCGAGTAATGATCCGGCCTCCTTGAGCACCTTCACCCATCGCTCTCGTTGAGCCGCCGTCACCGTCACCGTCACCCTCGCCGTCGCCGCTGCCTTCTCACCGAGCGCGAGAGCGTTCACGCGTATGCGTAATTCGGTTTCCGCAATTCCCATCACCTTCCTCCCTCCGATTATACTTCCAACACCAGTAGCAGCATGACCGTTGGCACCATATACGCTCACCTTCCCATCTTCTCCAACTCCAACCCCAACACCCACCGCATCTCCACTTCCCTCCTCGCTTGATCCCGAACTCACGCTTGGGCTATTCGTATCTTTCTCCGCCTCTGCCTCTGCCTCATCCTCATAATCTGATCGCTGAGCCTCGCGTAATTCAAGAACGGCCAACTCGAAGAGAGCCACGCCGCCGATCCAGGTGCTTCCCGTACTTGGGATCTTCGCGTGTCGCGCGTGCGCATCACGTAGGAATCCGCGTGCTTCAGCGGGATGCCCCACCGCCCGGTGCATGATCCCCAGAAGTAGTGCCCGCAGAGCGAGCTCGTCTGGCGTGTCAAGCGGCGCGCGAGTGATTGTGGTGTCAGTCGGTGCTGGCTCATCTGGGGACATGGTTGCGGCTGTGGTAGTAGTCGTGGTGGTGGTGGTGGTGATGGTGGTGGTAGCTAAAGAAGAAGCAGGTGTGAAGTATGTCGGAAGCGTGACTGGTGGTGAGATGCCAAGTAGTTCCCCAATGTGTGCTTGTGCAACGACAGACGTGATACGCCCGTGGGTGTTCCAGAAGATGGCCATCTCTGTATTGATATATTGTAACATGAATGGCAATCAGAGAAAGGGGGGGCAGGAGACGTGCCTTCAGCAGGACTGATCGAGATGGATTCCACCCAGCTCTTCTCTGAACCCGTGCGTCTCACGTGCTTCGCCTTCCAGAAGGCCACTTCAAGAAGATTGTACATATAAAGTCAGCCCATTTCAGCCATACGTAAAATGCAGACCATTACGCACGCTTCTTCTTAATGAATACCTCGGTAGGTAAATCTTTGTTTCCTATCTTACGCTTGTCGATCTGAGCCGGGGTCGCTTCGAGTAACTGTTGCGCCTGATCAAGGTTGCCGAGTGACCAATGGCATCCCGCCGCAATAAAGTAGTATGTAGCATGGGACCATGTGTTGATCTCAGTCATATGCAAAAACGTCTTTGCGGCATCCACATAACGGCGTTGAGCCAGGAAGACCCATGCGAGCTCAAAGGCGAGGAGCGCATCAGCTTGGAGAAAGACGCTTGTTCGATCCGGCGCAAGGCCAGCTTGGAGAGTGGCCATGGCGCCCTCGGGGTCACCGGACATACGGAGAATCTTTGCCTGTGGAAGGGTAAGAATCAAAACCACGGATTTGGTAATTGCGACAATTGAATGAGAGTGGGCACGTACCCGATTCAAGATCCACAGAGTCCCGGTAGGATATTTGGTTTCGAGCCTGGGCGCAAGTTGAATTTGAGCAAGGTCCGGAGAGACATGGGAAGAGAAATGCATGACACTCACTTATCGACGATAGCTTTATATTGTTTGAGGATGGACTTCTCGTCGGCTTGGTAGCCAGACATAAGTAAGACTACCCCATAATAGGTCATTAACGTGAGCCCAGCGAAGACTGAGTGCACATCATTGCCATTCGCAGAAATGGCCAGGGCACGCAAGGCGAGTTTCCTATCATGATTGAAGCCAAAGAAGCCCACCACGCTCCTGTCGAACGTTCAGTGTCAGGAGGGCGAAAGCATACCCAGCGAGTGGTTTAACGCACTTGACCTTTGAGGGAAGTAGCGACAGGACAAGATTAAAAAGGCCATGCCCTGTCGTCTGTGATTAGGCGGGGGAAAGACAGAAGAGGGGGAAGAAGGGAGTGGGACGAACCAAATGCGGTGCCGGAGACGATCAGGCCCTCGATCGGACCGTCTTCCATAGGTGCCACAGTACTTAATGGGGTGGATGCGCCACTTGGCGTCGCAGAGCGTGATAAGCCGAGGCGACTGAAGAAGCCGGACGACTTGGAAGACGTCGAGACGGTACTCGTTGGGGTCAACGGGCTGGAAAGCGCTTGGTGGGCAGCGACACTGAGCAGTGAGCTTTGGCGCGAAGGCACGTTGGAGGGCGTCGGGGTATCGTAGGCATCGAGGCCGTTCGGAAAGACGATCTTGTAGAGCCTGAGGAGCGAAGGCTAAGGGACCAGGAACATGACGTAAGATAAAGTACGGACTTTGTATAACGAGAATGTGCGCTTGTTGAGGGGAGATGCTCGCGTGAGTAGTGATGGGGAGAGGGGAAAATTAAACCCTATGAGAAGCTCACCTATTCAACGAGTATCTGATGGAAAGCAAATACGTCAACGTCAGTGATGGCAAGCCAGGATGGAATCAGAGGTGAACGCACAAACACTGCAGATAGCCCATGTAGGACTCGCTGTCATGACGATGATGGTGGCGTCAGCATGTTGGATAGGCAGGGAAGGGGAGTGGGGCTGCGCAGCAATTATCCATGCGAGAGCACGCAAAGCGCATACCTCAAAGCATAGGTCAATCCGAGGAGAATGACACAGTCAGCGTGGATGAGTTCCCATTCTGTAGCGGCAGGGAAGCGACCAGTTTGTCTGAGGCCCTTGGAGTTCTTTAGCTGTTTCTTGGAGCCCGCTTCGGCTTGTTCCAAGAGTCTTGAGGCTTCGGAAATGAGACCGACCTAATGATGACGTGGAAAGGGGATGAGAAAGTGGTATAGATCATGGTCGTCGGAGTTTGTATGAAAATAGGCGAGAGGAATGAGTGCACACACACCTCCAAGCTCAAGGCGGCCTGAAGGAAAGCGCAAGCGCCTGAACCAAGAAGATGGAGAGCAGAGTCACCGGTCTTGAATAACTCTTCAGCCTTATCTAGTTCGTTTGAAAAAATGTGATCGAATCCAGCAGTAGCAGATTTGAGATGAAGGGTTGTTTCGTCGGCCATTGAAGTCGAAGATAAGGTAGAATAGAATGGGTATGGATGAAATAAATACGGAGTTAAAAAGTTACTGTTTACTTGTGTCAGTTAGTGTTGTGTTTACTTGACACTTTAATGTGTCTCGAAACTTCTCTTATCCAGTTTCACTCTGGTGCGGGTGTGCGGGTGGGTTTGGGTGTGTAAGTGTGGTGAAGTACTTCACCTGCTCCTCCTCTTCCTCTTACCCGGTGACCGGGGGATTCAACTTGTGATCTGATCACGTGATTTTGAACTACTCACTCTCAAACTCAAATTAGACCTACTTAAAAGGCTTTCACATACAAACCACATCTCCTCCTCCTAAGAGAGAGAGAGATGTTTCCCAGATTTTTACGTCCTACTATACAACTTCCTTCAAGAAGGGCTTATCTTTATTCTCAAAGCCTCCTGGTGGTCGTTTTTTTAACTCATCTAAACCCCCCAAGGTCGTCCCACCTGCCAGCGCAAAGTCAGCCCCCCGCGTTGAGGCTGCAGGCACAGCCAAAGCCAACAACGACCCACAACAGCAAGCTTCCTCATCCTCACCTGATGACCCTTCAGCACCCCCTTCGCCCCTTCAATCCCCACCTTCCTCGCCGTCCCTGCCCATCCATTCGCTCTCGGCTCCCGCGGCGCTGGCATCCCATCCACCGCTAAGCGCTCCCGACCTACGTCTGCACCGATTTTTCGCGCAACATCGTCCTCTCGTCCTCTCACAGCCCGCATCAGCACTCTTCGACGCCTCCCAGACGCTCGTGCTCACTCCTGAATCCCTACTCTCCCCACCTCCACAGGCATAGGCACAGCTCCATCGATGATTGAAGATCCTCCCGAGACGATTCCCGAAGCGGATGCCGACACTGCGCGGCTCCTTGCTCGCGCGCAGGTGATGAACACTGTCAGTAGCTCGGTCGCTTGGGAAGCCACGTTGCGTCGGCTCGGTCTTAATCCGGCTGATGGAAGGGAGGCTGAGACTGCCGAGCTAGAGGGCCTTGCCGTGCAGCTCGACAGCACCAGGCGCAAGCGGAGAAAGAAGATGAAGAAGCACAAGTGCGTAAATCCCCTACCTTGTATCATTCTTGATAGTAACACTGGTCATCGTATCCACTTTAGACTGAGAAAGCGGCGAAGGGTGCGCTTCATTTTCTCTTTCTTATCTTTTACTAAATCATCTTCGCAGCTTCAACGTGCACATCGTCTAAAGATCGGTCGGTAAAGCGTAGTATGGGTGTCGGGTGTAGCTCATTGGAACAATAATCGTCCTTCCCTGCTTGACTTGCCTCAATGCGTACCAACGTGTTCTATTATTCGCAAACTACTTCCAATATTCCACCTTGTGCCAAATAATATTACCTTTTGTTGCTTTTTACGTCATAAGGGCGTATGGTGAGCCGTGAGCCATCAACGATAATCCGATAGCGAGAATAACAGTTCCGACGATAAGTGAAAGAAATAAAAATAAAAATAACATTGAGAACTTTGTTTCTTGATCCTGATACCGCGCTCCACTCCGACTTCCGACACGACCCCGCGGCGTGTTTCATTCATTTAACCATCTCAGTTCCATCTCCTCTCCGAGCTGCGAGCTGCGGTGAATGTGGGATGCGGGCTATTGCTGACGCGGCTATTACTGAGACATGACATGCATGACGGATAGTCCCTGTTGTCCTGTCCCTGTTTCTGTAAGTAAAAACCTGAATCCGTGTCGCGATACAAGCATCACGTGTTAAGATATTTTTCTACTTATGTTCTTCCTTTTTTTCTGGCAGCGCCCTCAACGCATTCGATACTACACCTTTTCTCTAGAAACGACATTCAATATGTATTCAAACACTAGTACTACTTCAGCCCTTGTCTCTTTAGACTTGAGCTCTTTGTACTTGAACCCTATCCCTATTGATTTCCCGGTCTCTAAATTGTCCTGCGCACAAGCTTGCTTGTCCTAAGTCACAGAATCCTGTCCATCTGAACCCCCGAATCTCGAACCCATTGAATCCACGATACAGCCCACAGACCGTAACATAGCCAGCCAGCCAGCCAGCCCAAAATTACCCCCTCATGTTGTGGCGAGGGGATTCCCACCCTGTTCAAATCCTATCGAAACGGAAACGGTAATGTTCGTTCACGTTTGGTTTCCGAAGCTCCCCCGAGATGGAGATAGGATCACTTTTACGACATGCTGTGCTACTCGCTTACAAAAATCTCATTACCTTATTCGTCTTAATTCTCGTCGCCTAGCCCTAGCCCTAGCCCCCAAGCCCCCAAAACAGGCACTACCACTACACTTGCTGATGGATGGCTGTAGAGTTGTTGTTTTATATTTATGCAGTTCAAGGGCGTATAAAAAAAAAAAGTTCAATAGGTCTGAGGTCTGAAATGAGCACAGTGCCATCATCGGAAAATTCCGTTTGGGTGGATGCAAATAAGGTAGGTAGAGGGGTAGAGGTAGCCATAAGCGAGCCTTAAGAACACTGGCAAACCTGTCTCTTCAGTCTCTCCCTTTCCCCCTCACCTCTCGCTCCTTGGTTT
The DNA here is from genome assembly GCA_022496185.1 of Multifurca ochricompacta. Classification (NCBI taxonomy): domain Eukaryota; kingdom Fungi; phylum Basidiomycota; class Agaricomycetes; order Russulales; family Russulaceae; genus Multifurca; species Multifurca ochricompacta. The sequence continues at coordinate 24,823 of WTXG01000165.1, read as the reverse complement.
ATAACATGGCCACAGTAACAGTATCGCTCATTTGATTCCGGGGGAGGGGGGTACCAATGCCCAGCAATGAAAATACAGGAAATAAAGAAAAAAGAACAAATTTTTCAAAGCCAACTAATTATTGTCCGGTGAGAACCAAGGCATTGGATCCAAGCATGCCGGACACCATATCGTCGAAACCGTCAGGACGCCCTGCCCGCACTTCCGACATGCGTATGGACCATCTCCGTCCGTGGCACGTAAGCCGATATCCCTAGCACTCGAAAGAATCAACGAAGATGCGGGAGCTGAGGAGCGTGTTGGATTTCTTCTTGCTCTTGCTATTTCGTTAACGTAATGTGGCGAGTAATTGGGGGGATGGCGGGTCGGGTAGGTGCCACGAGTGGGGGGCAGGAGGTGAAGCGAAAGTCGGAGGAGAGAAGAGACGATTATCATTATGCCGATTGTGCTCTGAGGGGAAATAAAGTACCTTTCTGTTTTTGTTCGGTTGCTTTAATTGTCAGCGGCACTGTGGTCTGGTTCTGAGTGGGGGCTATGATTATGCCTAAGTCAATCAGAGAACAGATTAACGTCGATTGGACACGCTGAGAACTCACTCGATGATGAAACCCCGGTCGGGTCCAAGACCGTTGGGGCAGCCGTAACCCGGAAGTCTTGATTGTTATTTCCGGTGATGTACGAAGACATAAAAAGGACAGATAAAGGGAGAAAACAGAAGCTAAGGTGGATTCGTGCGTTCAAAAATCAGTTGTGAGAGGGAAGAGAATATATACACACCCGCCATACCCGCCACACAAAATTGCATTGTTGGAGGTGAACTGTCGGGAGAGGGCGTAAATAAGCTGTGCCACACCGTGGGAACCAGAGAGAGTTGACTGGGGCCTTTCCCATTTGCCTTTTTTTTTAAAAAAGTGGGGTGCGGCTCCTCTGGGCATGTCACATCTTACAGCTCTCCAGTACCATCCAGGCATCTTGTTCGGTATCGTCATCGTCATCGTCATCGTCGAGCGGGAAAAGTCAGGGTAGGGGCAAAAGCCATTGGGCACAATGCCTACTCAATCAAGGGGCCTAGGAGCTGAGGAGCGGATCATTTAAAGACCATGTAAGATTCACGAAGGGATATGGTTTTCCAGTTGTGGGCTTCGTTTGAAATCTAGAAGATCCATGGGCGTCGTTAAGGCCAGGAGAAATTCGAGGTATAAAAGGGGGGAAGAAAGGGTTTTTGACACCTCGGGGGGCCCAAGCGGCATTTAAATAGGTTGAGAGCGCCAAAAGAAAGACCCAGCATCGCACAGAAAACAACAGAGCCTTCTTGGCCTGTATGGCAGAGAACAAGAGACAACATGTCTTTCAATTGAGCACACTTGTCATCGATGACAACGGCTTTTCGAGGGCGGACAACCGAAGGCGGACAACCTGTGATAGCACGTGACCTGACGAAAACGTAAATGGTTGCATAGATCACTGCCTTAGTCAGCCTTGTTGCTTCTGGTTTGTTGTTTTTGTTGGTTTGGACTTGTCCCCGTTTAGATCACTCGCGCTCCGTGAGATAACCATAATGCCTTTGTGACCTCAAAGTCACACTGGCATATATCGAGCGGTTCAAGCAGGACTCGGCTGGGTGGTAAAGAGGAGGAGGGGGACTCTAATCTTGAGCGTACTCAAAAGATTGGCTAGTGAGCCGCAAGCAAAGAATGTGAGCAATGTACGTGCCGATCAAAAGTTCGAATGAAAAGTCCATGATTGGTTGGTAGAGCGCATGAAATGTATCGACGTCTAAACTCGAATAACCAAAGCTCGAAGCTGACCTTACTGTACGATCCGATTTCCATGCCTGTGTTTTGTCAGTTGCAGCTCACACTACATCACATGTCAGCAAAAAATGGGAAAGGATGACGCCTCAGATGGCTGGCAGGATGAGAAAAGGGCCGTGGGAATGCGTGGAAATGGTCACTGCGCGAAGACATCGCGGTACGCGCTTCCAGACAGACAGGTATTTAATGTGCAGCATCTCTTGGGAAAGCTAACAAAAGTTCAGAATGAAGAACAAATCAGCCAGTTCAGACGGCGATCTCGTTCGAATGCAACTGCTCTATGGGAACCCGGATTCTAAGCATGAAGCTAATGACGATCGAAACATCGATAGAAGGAGAATCAGCGATCAAGCTCCACGACTACGCTGCGATACCACGCAAGAGCTTGTCCCGGAAACATAGAGAGGCGCTTACATCAAGCGTCTCATTCAATCGTCCTGAGTAGGCATCAGTCAGTCCCATGGCGGCCATTTCATTGTTAAACTTGGCACCGCTATAACAGCGCCTGGATAACAAATAACCCAGAAGACAAGAGTGAGGAACTGAGCTGGCGATGCTGACACAGTCGAGAAACAAGCGCGACAGGCGAACAGCACCAAGACAGTGCGCAAGAAAGCAGTCCAAGCGGATGTCCAGAAGAGAGGTGAATGAAATGTCAAAAGATACTCGAACTCGAACTCCAAGAGCGCTTTGATTTCATCCACAGAGAGTGCGGCTCCCATAATGAGGGATCCTCCAGGCTGTTCCACCATCGTTTAAGTGTCTAGGGCGCAGAGACAAGGCGCGGATCAGTAAAAGGGTCAGGGCGTTATGCTAGGGTGTTTCCATCCGTGATTCAATAGTAGGCTGCCTACAACGAAGTTTAGAAACGGAACGGGTAGAGGGAGAGTAGCCTGGGCCTGCTGTATAATGAGCTCCTCGTCGGACACATTGTCTGAAGAGTTCAACTACTCATGAGTGTGGTAGTGTGGTAATGCTGGTGGTGGCAGGAGTCGGAGATTGAAATATTGCGGCAAAGGGCGAGAAATGAATGAATTCACACGCTGATTCTGATTCTTCTGCGTGTCAGTCGGTATTGGTGCATCACTTCGGGCACTTGTCCTTTTCGTGTCTTCGGGCGGTAGACGTGTTCCTAGTAATTACATGGCCGGACCCCTTGCTTCTTCTTTCTATCTTTATCATTTCTTTAGGACGCTCAGGACGAAGGACTGCTCTCTCCACCGGTAGAATGTCTGCTCTCCACCACTCACACTCCATCACCCCCTTTGGTACTTCGAACTTCGCCTTGATTTTTCGAGTTGCCTCGAAGGAGTACAAAAAACAGACGGGACAAGACCTAGATTCTCATCCATTCGCTACAGCCCTTAACAACTGCCACTCTCCGGATGCCGTGCTGAACCTATTTCGAGAGCAGGCACAGGCATTCGACGAATTCAGGAAGGAAGACGAAAGCCTGATGAAGTGGCTCCGTCCCACGATCCATATCTTGTACATGTTCTCGGCAACGCTTGGCGAGGGAATCAGCCTAGTAAGTCCCAAGGAGTTAATTCCTTCTAGATCATTCCGGTTTGATACTTTAATTGCAGCCATTCTCGCCTGCAAAAGTCATTTTTACCGGAATTGGTGTCCTCCTCGTGGTGAGTTCCCTCCTTGAATCCCCTGGTGTTGGCCATTGATGACATTTGAGTCTGTTAGGCTGCCAAGGATGTTAGCGCGAGCCATGACGTGCTCGCAAACCTCTTTGAGCGCATTCAAGGCTTCCTCGCTCGCCTCGAGATCTACTCTGGGATTCCACTCACTACCGAGATGGCGGATTTACTTGGAAAGATAATGGCAGAAGTGCTTTCAATCCTTGCTCTTTCAACAAGAGAAATGAACCAGAGGCGAATCAGTACAGTAATTTCTATGGCATATCGTTCTTGTCTCATGATAGTGCAGAGAAATATTTGAAGAAGCTTGTGGGAAAGACGGAGATTGAGGACTCGCTCCAGAGATTAGATCAACTGACGCAGGAGGAGGTTCGGGCGGTAGTGGCTAAAAACTTGCAAGTCACGCACAACGTGGATAACAATGTGCGGGTGATTCGAGATGGTGTGTACAACATGTTCAACGGGTTGCGCACATAGTGCTGACGGGTAAACAGCGACCGAGGAGCATCAAGGTTCGTTTTTCCCGATAGCGGTGGTCGCGCATGTCGAGCCTCCCTTACAGGCAATCAGTTGCGAGAGAGCCTCCGAAAGTGGCTCTCCCCCCCGGACCCATCGACGAACCACAATATTGCTTGTGATTCTCACCACCATGGGACCGCTGCGTGGTTCATCAGAGGAAAGACTTTCAAGCAGTGGAAAATGACGAGCTCCCTACTGTGGATCCATGGAAAACGTGCGTCTTTGACTTTCTGTATCTTCCCTACTTCTCATCTCCTCCTGGTTCCGCAGCTGGGTCAGGAAAAAGCATTCTCTGGTATGCCTCTTCAAAACAATTCCAGTATCCGCGAATATTAACAATGTCTTCATTTTTCATTAGCTCCACGATCATTCAAGACATCGAGAATTCACTTGGGACCGGATCGCCTTTAATGGCGTACTTTTATTTTGACTTCAAGGACATCGGAAAGCAGGACGTCCGCAGCTTGCTATCTTCTCTCCTTATCCAATTCTGTGAACAATCAGATCATTGTTGTAGCATCCTTTCTAACTTATACACCTCCCACCGTAGTGGCGCACGACAGCCCAGTGAAAGTGCACTTGCACAATGCCTCCAAGACATGTTCAATGTTCCCGGACAAGCCGCAATTTACATCATTGTGGACGGGCTAGATGAATGCCCAAATACTGTTGGTACCCCTTCCGCACGCGAAAAGGCCCTCAATTTTGTAGAGGAACTTGTCAAGTCAGGTCATTCAAACTTACATATCTGCATTACAAGTCGTCCTGAGCAAGACATACGAACCATACTCGAGCCTTTAACATCTTTCCGTTTCTCCCTTCACGATGAAAGCGGCCAAAAGGAGGATATCATCAACTACATCCGGTCCTTCGTTCGCTTGGACCGAGCAATGCGAAGATGGCGAGCGGAGGATAAGGAATTGGTGGTAAATACCCTCTCGAGAAAAGCTGACGGAATGTAAGTCGTGATTACTCCTACCCGTTGGTAAAGTTTCTCATGATGTTGTGCAGGTTTCGATGGGTATTTTGTCAACTTGACACGCTACGCCGGTGTATCCCAGCGAGTATCCGACGGGCTCTGGATGAACTCCCTGTGACGCTAGATGAGACATACGAGCGGACGCTTGTTGGAATCCCCGAGGAGAAATGGGAGCATGCACACCGTCTCTTTCAATGCTTGATCGCATCTGTTCGCCCACTTCGTGTTGATGAACTCGCGGAAGTCTTTGCGATCCAATTCGACCAGGGAACAAGTTGCAAGCTCTTGTCCGGGTGGCGTCCTGACGATGCAGAAGACGCAGTTTTGTCGGCGTGTTCGAGTCTGATCGCGATTATCAGCGTGGGAGGTTTACGAGTCGTGCAGTTTTCGCACTTCTCTGTCAAGGAGTTCTTAACGTCGAATCGCCTCGCCACTGCATCGGTTAGAATCGCGTCGCGCTACCACGTTCCCCTTGAGTCTGCACACGAGGTCCTTGCGCGAGTTTGCCTCCTCATTCTGCTTCAGCTGCCGGTGGATGATCAAGTTGACAGAGATCATGCCAAGGACTTTCCGCTGGCGCTCTATGCCGCTCAGCACTGGGTCGATCACGCCCGTTTTGAGGATGTATCAACACGGGTCCAAGAAAGCATGAAGCTTTTGTTTGACAAAAGCAAGCCACACTTTGGAGCCTGGTTTGGTTTATATAATATAGACCCGGATATCCTATCCACTCCAGACAGACGCCCACCCGTATTGATCCCAGTCCCTTTACATTTCGCGGTGTTTTGTGGTTTCCGCAGTCTGGTAGAACATCTCATCTCTACACACCCGGAAGATGTGAACGACCTTCTCCCCAACGTTAGAACCCCGTTACAAACGGCGTCACTCGAAGGATACCTCGAGATCGCACGGATTTTGATCAAGCACGGGGGAGACGTGAATTCCTTTGGCTTCGACTACCTAGGTCAGCCTCCATTGTATTTGGCCACAAAGGGTGGACATCTCGAGATCATGGAGTTATTACTTGATCACGGAGCTGATGTGAACGGAAAGGACATGATAGGCAACACTCCTATATATCAAGCACTTCAGAACAAAAATTATCGGGCTGCGCGTTTACTCCTTCGTCGTGGTGCAGACGTGGATATGCAAGGCACGATCGGAGTCTTTCTATTCTTCCTGGCATCACTACTCAGGGACGTTGAAACTGTCGACCTGTTGCTCGAGCGCGGGGCGAACGTGAATGCACAGCTGGAAGGAGGTTCGACTCCTTTACTTATGGCAGTAGATCGTGGACTTTCCGACGTTGTGCGTTTGCTAATCGAACGTGGTGCGGATGTGCACGTGCGGGACAATAGTGGTAGGACACCCTTCCAGATCGCATCGGAGATGAGACATCACGAGATCGCACGGTTACTGCTAGGCACCGATGAAGAATAAATAGGATGTTAATAAGCTACAGGATCACTCTTGGTTTCTGTAGGAGCTCGCCGCATGGGCAGACAGCTTCATCTTCTGGTAAATCAGTATTGGGATGATGGCGTGATGTATGTAGTCCGCCCGTTTTATTAGTAACCGGAAAGCGCCTTACTTTCTCTTTTGGGACACGTGGTTTTTTCTCTCTGCCCTGGTGGCATTGTTACTGCGGCTGGTCTTGTATGTGGATCTTTATTTTTTTTTAAAAGTATATATACGTATACAAAACAAAAAATAAACATTCTCTAGCAGCAAAATTCAAGTGTAGTCAACTTATGGATACATTAAGGTTTTTATAAGTTATACGGTAGCCCGCCAAGCCAAGTAAAGAAAGACAATAGAATAGGAATAGTCACTGTGTGTGGCCTCTCCAAAAACGGGTCTGTAGATTGTTTTCCCGGTTTGGAAGAGGGATGTGGATTGATGGGATATAGTTGCGCCTGTGTTCAATGCGCAGCTGGGGGTCTACCTCGCAGTGGGTGGCAGCCACGGGAACAGATCCAAGCATGCAGGACACCATGCCACCGTGACAGTGAGGACGGCATGCCCGCACTTCCTACATTCATATGGCCCATCACCAGACGCGGCTCCTGCATAGATCGCCTTCGCTCCAGGGTGGACAAATACAGACCCACTGTGGCACTGCTATTGTATCATGCAGTATATGCGCAGGATGATCAGCGTCGGTTCATAGGCGTCATGAAAAAAAAAAGCTATTGGACAAGGAGGAATCACCTGCTTTGGTTTCTGCCGCCCAAGCTGTTGGGGTACATTAAAGACGGAGATGTCTCTGACGTTGCCTGTGGCAAAACTCGCATCAGACCATACCCATAAAGGAGTACACTCTCACGTACTGGATGTATAACTCCTTGATTTCTTGCGATCTTGCTTCTGAGTGCGTGAGGCCATAAAGGAGGATATGAAGGTACGCGTTGAGTAGAGTTGGTGGTAGGGAGAGAGATCTATTTAACGTTTATCCTAGCCCTGAAAAGATGACCTCTTCGGCCCTTCAGGGTCCCGAGTAGTTGGCATAGCTGTACCGGCCGTGAGCGCCATTGATCCTCTAACAGCTAGTTGGATGGCCTTTCTTCTTTGGGGGAGGACGGGCGAGAGGCGTGGTTCTCGAACTTGAGCTGACGGCAGCAACTAAGCGAAGGGGGTTCTGTGCACGTGATACGGATTCATAGTTCGTCAGTGGGATCCAAAACTGGTAAGGTGCTTCCGTCGCCGTCCGAATTTGAGAAGGGAGGGAAGAGGGGGAGGGGGAGTCAGCGCATCAAGAATAGAGCACAGTCAAGCACAGCATTTTTTTTAAGGCGATACATATCGCATTTGTGGAAAGGAGAGGGGGATTGATTTGATTCCGATTATACATTATGGGACAAATTAACGAGAGAGAGAATTCGAGAGACAGGTCATCACCATAAAAGTGAGACAATTATGGACGTTGTCCCGGCGACGACGACACGGTAATGCGGAAGTGAACGGCTCGGGTAAGTTAAGCCACCATGCCTTTCATGGAAAAGTAAGCGGATACTGGCAGAGAGAATGGATGGACTGGTACAGACAATAAAAATAACAAAGCAGGAGCAGCTGCCAGCAAAGATTGTGAAAGGACTCACGTGCCATCAGTCACGTGGTTTTCTATCTCTGCCTTTGTCATGCGACATATTTTGTTCGTGTGCTTCGTGCTGTGAGACGACTTATCTTAGGTTAGGTTGCGTTGTGCAAATCGTGCAATTATAATATTGAGCGTCTATTCACTTCTGTGTGTTAACGCTGTAAGTTGGCCTATTACACACTCACAACCTCTACGCCTCACCCTCCCTAGTTATTCTAAACTAACGTTATGTCCACTATCCCCTCGTCTGCCTTCCTATCCATCTTCGATGCTGCCTCGAAAGAATACAAAAAGAAAATTGGGCAAGACCTCCGCGACCATCCCTTTACCGCTGAGTTCAATGCGTGTGACTCTCCCGATGCCGTCCTAGACGTCTTTCAAAAGCAAACAGATGCACTCGATGGAACTCGGAAGGGTGACGAGGGGTTGGTCAAGTGGCTCAGCCCTACCGTGTACATTTTGTCCATGTTTTCTGGGATACTTGGCGAGGGCGTTGGTTTGGTAAGCCCTCCGGGATAGGTTTTTTCTGTGTCTTCACTCTCATATAATCCACCCGGCCAGGTGTTCTCTCCTGCAAAGACAATCTTTACTGGAATCGGGGTTCTTCTCGCAGTAATATCTCACCTCGTTTCTCTTCTCTTCCAACGTGGTAACACTTCATATATCAGGCGGCAAAGGGGTTGCCGCTAGCTACGATGTCTTTGTTGACCTCTTTGAGCGTATCCAAAATTTTCTTAGCCGTCTCAAGGTATATTCTGGAATTCCACTCACCCCAGAAATGACGGAAATGCTGGGAAAAATCATGGCGGAAGTACTCTGCATTCTCGCCCTTGCAACAAAAGAAATGAAGCAGAGACGAATCAGCGAGTCTATTCATTTATATACATTATTCTTAGCTTAAACCTTAACAGAAGCATTCGTGAAGAGGTTGGCCGGAAGGACAGATGTCGAAGATGCGTTACAAAGGTTAGACAAACTGACGCATGAGGAAATGCGGATGACGGTGGCGAAGAACCTAGAGGTTACGTACGATGTCGATGGAAATGTGAAGGCGATTAAGACGGTCGCAAACAGCGTCGATGAAAACGTTAAAGTAATCAAGGAGGCCACGCAGAGTGTCGGAGATAACGTGAATGTGGTCAAAGAGGTCGCGTACAGCATCAAAGCGTGTGCGTAAGGTCTACTTAACTTCTCACCCTCACCCCTGTAATTTTCAGTCCCGTTCATGGTGAAGCAGTAACAGAAATGATGTCCCGTTTGTAATCCAATACGTCCATGTTTGGGTGCGGTTCTGAAGCCCTTTCACAGGCAGTCATCACGAGACGATCTCCGAAGATGGCTCTCTCCTCCTGATCCATCGACAAATCATAATGTTGCACGTGGCTCTCATCATGATGGAACCGCGTCATGGTTTACTCGTGGAGATACTTACAAACAATGGAAGATGACAGGTTCCCTCTTGTGGGTACACGGAAAACGTACTTTCCTCTTCCTCTCTTTTTCTTTTTCTTGTCATTAATTCCCTGTCTGCTTTGCAGCGGGATCAGGAAAGAGCATTCTTTGGTGTGCTGCCTTCTTTCTAACTCTGTCCCTATGGGGGAATTTACTTTTTCCACGAGCTCGACGATTATCCACGAAATCGAGCAATTACAAGAGACAGGAGGAGCTTTGATGGCATACTTCTATTTCGACTTTAAAGACATCGGAAAGCAGGACGTCCGCAGCCTGCTCTCTTCCATACTTATCCAGCTCTGTGAACAGTCCAATTATTGTTGTGCCATCCTCTCCCACTTATACATTACTCATCGCAATGGTTCGCAACAGCCAAGTGAAAATGTACTTGTTCAATGTTTGAAGGAGATGCTCAAGGCCCAGGGACAGATTGCAACTTACATCATCGTGGACGCGCTGGATGAATGTCCGAATACCATTGGAACTCCGTCTGCTCGCGAGAAGGTCCTCGAATTCATAGAAAACCTCGTCAATCTATCCTATCCCAATCTGCGTATTTGTATAACAAGTCGTCCTGAGCAAGACATACGAACAACACTCGAGGTTTTGACATCTTGCCATTTCTCCCTTCACGATGAAAGCGGACAAAAGGAGGATATCATCAACTACGTCAGCGCTTTCGTTCGTTCAGATAGAACAATGCGAAGATGGCGAGAGGAAGATAAGGAATTGGTGATAGGTACCCTCGCGGAAAAAGCTGACGGAATGTAAGGCATGATCGCTCCTACCCATTGGATAGGTTTCTCATAATATTGTACAGGTTTCGATGGGTATTTTGCCAACTCGACACGCTACGCCGGTGTATCCCAGCGAGTATCCGACGGGCTCTGGATGAACTCCCCGTGACGCTAGATGAGACATACGAGCGGACGCTTGTTGGAATCCCCGAGGAGAAATGGGAGCATGCACACCGTCTTTTCAATGCTTGATCGCATCTGTTCGCCCGCTTCGTGTTGATGAACTCGCGAAGTCTTTGCGATCCAATTCGACCAGGGAACAAGTTGCAAGCTCTTGTCCGGGTGGCGTCCGGACGATGCAGAAGACGCAGTTTTGTCGGCGTGTTCAGTCTGATCGCGATTGTCAACGTCGATGACTCACGAGTCGTGCAGTTTTCGCACTTCTCCGTGAAAGAGTTCTTGGTATCGAACCGTCTTGCAATCAAAGGGGTCAAAAATGCCTCGCGGTATCACTCCCGCTGAACCTGCGCATATGGTCCTCGCAAGGGCTTGCCTAACTGTCTTGCTCAATTTAGATGACCAAATTGACAAAGACGGACTGAAGAACTTCCCTCTTGCTTTTTACGCTGCTGAGAACTGGGTCGATCACGCTCGGTTTGAGACGGTGTCAGTGCGGACACAAGATAGCATGGCGCACCTTTTTGACCGAGGCAAGCCACATTTCACAGCATGGGTTTGGATTCATGACATAGAGAGCAGACGAAATCGATCTATATCCGAGCTCTCTGTATCTCCATCGCAACCCACGGTGACTCCTCTATACTGTGCTGCGTTATGCGGTCTCCCCGGTTTTGCAGAATACCTCATTTCCATCCACCCGCAGGATGTCAACGCTAATTGTGGATCATACGGTACTCCGCTACATGCAGCATCGTCCAAGGGACACGTTGATGTCGCTCGGCTGCTACTTCAATGTGGGGCAGATGTGAACTCCAGGAATGGGAGAGGAAAGACCCCATTGCACGTGGGATCACAAGAGGGAACCGCCGAGGTCGTAAGCCTGTTGAGAGACCACGGTGCCGATGTGAACGCGCGGGATGAACGAGACAATGATCCGATACATGGAGCATACGCCATGGGGAAGCTTGACATTGCACGTTTGTTAGTCGAATCTGGTGCCGATGTTCATGGCCGGTGTAGCGATGGGTGGACTCTTTTGCACATGACGTCAGAATACGACGATCACGAGATTGCCAAGTTGATCCTCGAGCGCGGCGCGGACGTAAACGCGGTGACATTGGATGGTTATACTCCCTTATATCTGGCATCGAACCAGGGATGCCTGCAAGTCGCTCTGATTCTCCTTGAATTTGGTGCGGATGTGAATGCCATAGCACATGGCAAGACCCCGTTCCAGGTAGCATCGGAGAATGGACGCCACGAGTTTTCACAGCTGCTGTTGGAACATGGTGCCAAAAAGGAGGAGAATAGCTTGTAGCGTATTATCGGAACGAACTGCACTGTATTGGTACTACAACACAACTTGTCCTGTTTTAAATTTCGGTATTTTGTACATGTATGTTACTACTCACTACTCGGAAAGCCACTGGCCTACCTACAACTGCAATTTAAGTGATTTTAGTTAAACTACTTTGTTTCTGAACGCGCTGACATGGCACAACTCGGACAGACCAAAGTAGCAGTAAGACATAGCATGAGTCTGGGTAACCTGTGAGTAGAGCCATGGGAATACTTGTGGGTATTGCCACTCAGGATCTGAGTGATCCATGGGAAAATACTTGCATAGATCTGAGTATTACTTTTGGCACTCCAGGTACCCGGTAGGGCTGCACACTGTAGCCGTACCTCATGGTATGGATGTGAGGAACAGGCATGGCGCAGGCTTGTACTCAGATACTACAGTACTACTATTCTATCTCACCTTGAGGGACTTAGAGACTTTAGATGCTTGTGATTTAAGGAGCAGCTGCTTTATTATAGCAGCTATACAGTGACTTTTATACATTTTATGTACTATATCGGCTACTAAATCAAACGAGAGCGTTCAATTATCTCGTTACCCGATCTTAAGATCTCATCACTAAGCGTGATCACAATTATGTCGATCCGTTATCCCGGCATCTCTGTACCGGTTCAACACAGTGCTCAGGGCAGAGTGGAATAGGTGTTGTGAGTGCATTGACGAATGCAACCATTCTTTGCGCCAATTTTAGGCAGTCATTCTAAGCAGTCTAGAACTGGCAACTCTAGTCATCCTAGAATTTTGTAGTCAATATCAAGTCCCGTCTCATTAGCAGTGGTTGCTGTTGGAAGTGTAGCCATAGCACGCAACCAATTGATACCGGAGATGACGGCCCGGATCCGATCATCACCGTATCAACGCAATATTCAGAGCACGCGGGTCGTGCAAATTTTCTTTATCATAAAGACTCAGTAGCGTAGTTAGAAACCTCAGTCTTTCTATCCCAAAGACTGAGGTCAGTACTTTCTGTGTTACAGCTACATTACCCATTCACTGATTCATTTGTGTAGCTACGCATTTATAGGTATTAACAAATTACATAGTCTTTCTATCCCAAAGACTGAGCTACGCATTTATAGCTCGCTACAGTTGCAACGGGAACAGGAAAGCTTGTGCCAGTTACATCAAGCAATATCAAAGGCCAAGGCCATGTTGAACTGATTTCACTGCGCGGCGTTATGGCTTTCCTCTCACCCCTTTCAACCCTTGCCGCCCACTTTACATGGGTCTGATTGGCTAAAAAGATATATAGACACTCAGTCAGTCGCAAACTTGGGTTGCCTCCCATTGTACATCCTGCTCTATATCGCAATGGTGCAAAACGATGGACGTTTGGAAGTGCATAGGTTCAATGGGAAACGCCAATGGAAAGAGAAAAAACCCTGCAATCCAAGTACTTGTTGATGAACAATAATGCAAATTCTGTGTTCCTTGCTCAGTGTGAGTTATCTTAATTGGGTTGCGGGGAATGGGGGAGCAAAGACGGAAGAGCAATCACACCGGAGCAAGAAACCGAGATCGAGATCGATAAAACATGAAAATATCGCGTAGAGGTAATGGCAAGTATATGATTCTAGAAAAATTCGCTGAAAAAAGATTAATCAACCGTAAGCACGTATGACGGATGGAGAGGATATTGAAACACACGCTATAAGGTTAGGCATTTTGCTGATTTGCGTGATGTAGAATTCTGAAACACCGATCAAGGTCAAGAGGTAAATGCTGATTGCAGCTCAAAGCGCAGAATAACAGAATACACGAACGTTCAATATCCCGAAGCATCCCGACATCCTCCGTCGTTGCAAAATTAATCGCGATACCCTTTCGACCGAAGCGACCACTTCGGCCAATGCGATGGATATAATCCTCGCACTTTGTGGGCAAGTCGTAGTTGATCACAAGGGAAACTTGCTGCACGTCAATACCACGATCCGACAGGTCAGTCGTGATAAGCACGCGAGACGAGCCAAAGCGGAACGCTTCACCAGCGCTTCGCGTTGTTTTTGCTCCATATCACCGTGCTACGTACAGCAGGTCAGATCGATCCCGAATCCAGTAAATGTCGGGGCCAAAAAGAAACGCACGACGGCGGACACCGTAAAATAGCGACCACGGATTTTCTCTGTAAGCCAATCGACCTTTTGTCGTGTGTTGCAGAAGATAATGGCTTGGGTGATATTCGCGGTTTCAAAAACATCCCATAGCGCGTCAAGTTTCAGCTCCTCCTTCTCTGCGTCAATGTAGAATTGCTTGATACCTTCGAGCGTAAGCTCGTCACGCTTGACGAGGATACGAACGGGTTCACGCATGAATTTCTCTGTCACCTCAATTACATCTGCGGGCATCATAGCGGAGAGAAGGACGACCTGGGTGTCCTGAGGAAGGAGTTTGAAAACCTCGTAAATCTGGACCTTGAAGCCGTGCGAAAGCATCTCATTGGCCTCGTAAAGACAAAAGAGTTTGATGTCATCAGTGCGAAGGGCACGACGGTGGATCATATCGAATACTCGTCCGGGGATGCCAACGACGACCTGAACGCCCTCCTGGGGCTTGTCAATGTCCTCGCGGGCGTTGGTGCCACCGACGCATGCATGACATTCGACATCCATGTATTCGCCAAGGGTTATAACGACATTTTGGATCTTCCGTGCGAGCTCGCGCGTTGGCGTAAGTATGAGCGCCTGAGTACTCTTGAAAGATAAGTCGAGCCTTTGGAGGATGGATATGGAGAGGGTAGTGTTTTTCCCGTGCCAGACTGGGCCTGTACAATGACATCATTACCCTCCACTATGGGGACGATGGCACGCTGCTGAATGGCTGAAGGCTGGTCAAAACTGCTTCTTTGTCAAAGCAAGGCGATGGGAAATCGAAAGAAGCACTGACCCATGAGCGTAGACACCACGAAGGAGTTCCGGCTTAAGGTCCATGTTGTCGAAACTGTACACACACGTTCAATCAGTGCACCGTTTGCGCGCTGATAAAATGAGTTACTTGTCGACAACTTGATCCCAATCTGATTCGACCACGCCTTCAAGGACATCCTGGAGGATTTCTTCTCTGTTGTAGTCGAAGGACATAACCGTTGACTATACAACTGATGCAAATAAGATCCAAGTACTAACGTGGACATGGGTTGATATTGATAAGTGATCCAAAAAGTCGACGATGTGTGTCGACGATTGTGGATAAAATGTATTGGCTGCTGTGAGTGTCAAGTCAAGTCAAAAGTGACCCTTTTTTTTTGAAATCGATTTTATTCGCATATCAGCCTTGCCAAAATAGCGCGGCTACTACCGAGACATTATACTAATACTTACTTCAGTTGTGGTGGTCAAAACTGAAGTGAACGCGTACAAAGTAGAGTCCTTATATACTACTAAAAGAGCGTGACAATAAAAGGAGAAATATAACTAATTAACTGTGACAAGATACGAAGGAGGGTGTTGTGCGTGCAATGTGGAATTGTCTCTGAATCAGTTAATGGACACAACTTTAGATTATCTTATCACGATCAATAGATCGAGTCCACCCAGGTGTCCGGCTGTCCGGTCCTAAACTATCGCGCTACCGGCCCGTCTCATGACGGTGCAGGCTCAGTCCTTCACAGTGCCCGTTCAAGTCGATGTACAAGAAAGTCAATGAGTAGTTGGTGTTGGCCATTACTTTTCATGTGGGCATTGCCGTCTCAAATTTTACATTTCCTCGACCCAATTGCATTTTGAGATTGTTCTCTAATCTATCCAACTCGCCAACCATACCCTCATTACGACGCCCTAAAAATACAATCCATACGAGTCATCTTCTAGTCATATCCTGTCACGCGTGACTAGTAGCCTTGTAAGTACCCTCTCATAGATCCACTGCGCCAATGTCCAGCTAACTGCACACGATCCAATTCCTATTTATCCCACATCCATTTCGATTCTCAATGTCGGCCCGTTGACATTGACAATATCCTCTGCACTGTGTCCACGTTCAGATCAGCACCTGGCCCGCCAGAAAACCTCCACGACCTACCAATTCATACGAATCCGCTTCCGTAACACATCCATCTCGTCCTCCCCTGCCCGACGTTTAACCACCCTGTCCCTTTCATACAGTCCATACTTCTCTAACACCTCTGAAACAGACGGCCGTGATCTCGGATTATCAGCCAACAGCGCTTCGCACAGCTTGCGCAAGACCCCCCAACTGTTGTCACCCTCGAGATCATGATCCTCGAGATAATCGACCATTCGTCCACAAGCCCACCTGTCAGCAAGGATAGGATTGTACTTCGTATCCGGGTCATCCGATGTTCCAACTTCCGGCGCAGTCCATGTTCGAGTCCCGTGCTACCCTTCAATCATCGTTTCTTCGTCCTCGACGAACACAGACAATCCAAAGTCGATAATTGAGAGTCGGGGACAATATCGGTCGCTTTTACTGTCGACCACCACGTTCCCGGGCTTCAGGTCGAGATGAGCGATTTTGTGCTCATGCAAAAAGGCGTCAAGGAGCTGCGTCTGGAGTGATTCCGTTGATCGCACAGGATACCACGAGCGGAAATAAACATCAAGGAGTGTCCTACAGGGCAACGCGATCACCCTTCCGATCGTGAGGTCGACAAGACCATGAAGCTCGATGGCGTGATTCGATGGTAATTTGAACCTGCTGAGGTATTGCAATTTCTTCAGCTTGTCTGTGTCGTCATCAAGGAGCTTTAAAACAACAGGCGCGCCGTCACGCGACCTCGCGGTGCGCATTCTCGACGTGAGATATAATGCAGGTGGTGAGCTGCAAGTTATGAAAAGTAATAAAGGGACACCCACCTGAGCAACCACCCGGTCGTTCTCTTGCTGGGTGATCATGTACCCAGCATCCTCAAGAGATTCCTGCACGTCATCTGATATCACAGTCAGACAGAGTTCAGTCAACAGAAGAAAATAGGGAGTCAAGAAATCGTCACAGTAACACCGAATGGGGCCTGTCGATGGCTCGTTGACGCTTAGTCCTAAACGCCATCTGCGTCCCCGTCTTATCCTATGGCTCCCAGCTCTGGGTCCACACGAAACAGGCCCCAGGCCTTATCAATCTTCTCCAGGGAGTAGCTAACCATATGGTGAAGGTCATTTCAGGTTCCTTCCACATGGCCCCCAGGAAGCTGCTCCACGAGCTTGTGTGGCTGCTCCCCATGCGGCATTATATCCACAAGCTCAATGACACCACATCTCTACACTATGCGTCTCTCCTTCCGCATGCCCAGCTGTCCATCTGCCTTACACTTCGCACGCTCACTGCTCACACGCCCCCACTGGCGTGCCCGGTAAACATCCTGGCCCTTGGCCCTTGGGTACTCCCTGTTTGAGGTGACCGGGTCCACTATGAGGGCACCACCTGCCCACAAGACCGTAAGGATGCCATTGCTGAGTTCATTTGCAAACCTCAATCCTCCGTCTTACTAATCCACGTCTCCGCTGCCCTCTCTAATCACAGGTGTGGTGACGGTAAAAATATGGAGGCTGCTGCGGCGACCATCATGAACGCCCAGGGTGAATGGACGATGGAGTGGTGCTGCGGGACCAGAGTGATGAGGACAGACACTGAGCTGTTTGGGCTGGCACAGCCTATGCGCTGGCTCTGCAACTTCATTCATGGGTCCTCTCCCCCTCCCCATGTGCTGCTAACCGCTTCCTCTTCCTCTTCTCTCCTTAATCTCTGATCGCATGACCCACGCAAATTCATGGGTGACTTCGTTCTTTTTCAATGTTCCCTTGTTGATTTCCTTCTTTTGTTCCCTGACACTCGACTCACCTTCATGTGGGTCCCAGTGATGACGACCTACCGCGCGATGACTGCCTCCACCAAGGCCGCCAACCATGCCCGTGTGTCTTCTCCCTTGACTTTGATGGACGAACATCCCTCCCCCCTCAAGTGGTGCTCTCTTTCCCACCTACAAGCCTATGACAACTGGTGTGAGGAATGGCTGCATGACCATGCCCAAGTTGCTCCTTCCGACAAGCACCCGGACGGCTGAGATTACCATGCCTACACAATTTCCATCAACTGTCTCCCAGATCGCTCCAGTCACCCCCTCTGGGCTGCTGCAACCCGACATCGTGACAACCCTTTCACTCGACACACCTACTCCACAGCCATGCATCTCGCCACAGGCCACACTTTCACCACAGAGTATCAAGAGTGTTTCCATCCGACTCTGCCCGTCTCCTCCCGCACCTGCCCATGCGATGATATCACCCTCGCGATGTTCATCCACATTGTAAGGAAGGTGTGAGCGTTGGGCATGAAATCTTCGGCCTCCTCCACTTTTTGCTAACTCTCTGTACGAGTCCTGGACTATACATTTTCAGATATTAGATCTCATTTTTAGACACTCTTTACTATATTTTGAAGCGTTTAATGCAAGGTGCGAGTTTCAAGTTTCATCTTATCAGCTACATCATACTGTCTTTCCTCCGGCCGGCTGCCCGTCCATTCCCTACGATCAATTTTCTCATTTTCTTCACTCTTTACCGTCTGTTTCATATCTTAACCGTCGCCTGCACTTTGCCTGCACTTCACCATCTTCAGGACCTGGTTCTTACCCTCCTTGTCTCTTTCCACCTTACCAAATTCACCATCTACGGCTTTCTTTTACTATACCACTCTTTTCAAAATCTGGACTCTGAACAAGTATATAAAGGTATCTATACTGCTTGTAGTAGGGCCAACAACCAGAAATCTAGCTTCTATCTCTCTCTCTCTCTCTTTGTGTGCAAAAGAACAGTTATTGAACAAGGCGCAAGGTCAATCGGAACCATCGGCACCGTCATCAGTAACATCCAGCACGATCCAACGCTCATCGACTTCATTGCGTCGCGCGGGCTCTCCTCTCTCCTCTTCTCAGGTTACTGCTCACCTTGCTCTTCAGGGAACAGGCTTTGCTTCGCACTCACCGCGGATAGGCTCCGCACAACATCATTCTCCACTGCCCACTGTACGCCCAAGCGCGGATGACTTGGGGCCTCACCCCATGGGACCTTGACGGCCTCACCTGGCCTCAGGTCTTCAACCACCGTCATCACATGGTTTCCTTGCTGGAGTTCCTCCAGGACATGTGGGCCTTTTTCAAGCCCAATGATTCTCTCAGTCTGCACGAGCCCAATAAGATCTAGCTGGTCACTGAGTGGTGGGTAAGTCTTCTTGATTTCTCATCTCCCAAACGGTCTCTGGTTTTCCCTACGGTCTTTTTATATTAGAACATTACATTGTATTTTCCCTCCGGCCTCCGGGTTTTACACTATGACTTGCATGTCGGCTCCACTCATAGTCCATAAAATAGTAGCTACATTGCACCTGGATGTGGCTGTGTGATTGGGCGCCGTCCCGCGAGCATGTAATAAAATCAATTCCAAAGAAAAAAAAAACACTATCAGAGTCCAGATTCTCCGGCCAGAACAAAGGTATCAGTTTTTTATTAAACAAAGGTGTCTGGAAATAAGAGCATATCCTCTGGTCCGGAAATAGAAGGGACGGCCAGCGCCCGAGCTATCCTTACAGCAATGATTCTGCAAAGATACATACACACAAAGTAGTTCCCTTGAATCTTAGAATGACCTTAGAAAGATGCCACTTGTAGCTCTACACTTTGATCCTCGCACCGTGCTCGATCAACCATTTCTCGATCTCCACATGTCCATATCTTGCTGCTGCATGCAGAGCATGTCCATGATCGCCATCCTCTGCATTGACATCAGTGCCATGGTCTAGCAGTGATTTCACAATCTCCAAATTGCCACTGATTACTGCTGCATGAAGAGCATATCCAAAATCACCGCCCATCGCATTGACATCAGCGCCATAGTCTAGCAGCCATTTCACAATCTCCAAATGTCCACTGTATGCTGCTGCCTGCAGAGCATATCCAAAATCGCCGCCCTCCGCATTGACATCAGCGCCATGGTCTAGAAGTGATTTCATGATCTCCAAATGTCCACTGTATGTCGCTGCGTGCAGAGCATATCCAAAATTGCCGCCCTCCGCATTGACATCAGCTCCATGGTCTAGCAGCCATTTCACAATCTCCAAATGTCCATTGAGTACTGCTGCGTGCAGAGCATATCCAAAATCGCTGCCCTCTGCATTGACATCAGCGCCATAGTCTAGCAGCCATTGCACGATCTCCAATTTTCCATTGAGTACCGCTGCGTGCAGAGCATATCCATAATGGTCGCCCTCCACATTGACATCAGCGCCAAGGTCTACCAGCAATTTCACGATCTCCAAATGTCCATTGCGTACCGCTGCGTGCAGAGCATATCCATAATAGCCGCCCTTTGCATTGACATCAGCGTCATGGTCTAGCAGCCATTTCACAATCTCCAAATGCCCATTGCATGCCGCTGCATGCAGAGCATATCCATAATGGCCGCCCTCCGCATTGACATCAGCGCCATAGTCCAGCAGCCATTGCACGATCTCCAAATGTCCATTGCATGCCGCTGCGTGCAGAGCATATCCATAATGGCCGCCTTCCGCATTGACATCAGCACCATGGTCTAGCAGTGATTTCATGATCTCCAAATGTCCACTGTATGTCGCTGACTGCAGAGCATATCCAAAATCGCCACCCTCCACATTGACATCAGCACCATGGTCTAGCAGCCATTTCACGATCTCCATTTGGCCAATTACGCATGCCGCTTTCAATGGTGTATCATATTTTCCACCTCGAGAATTCACACTCCCAGGTTTCTTAATCCCCAGATATTCCACCAGCTGCGGGAAGCCGCAACGAGCCGCGTAGTATATTTGGTGTACCGAAGTGTCTTTTATCCCCCACCCGAGGGGGTGTTCCAGGTCATGTATTCCAATCCAAGCTAGGAAATGGTCTTGTCTGGGTCAAACAAGGATTCCATTCCATCTCGTAAATTCAAGGAGACATCCTTAAATCGTGCATGATTAACCCAGTGTTCTGCTGCATACCGAGACAACGGGAAGTTCTCGATAGTATTGGTGTCCGTGGTCTCGTCGAATCTGAGCAGCGTGCTCAGGCATGTCTGTGCAAGCACTTTATGCGATTCTTTGGGGAGAACGTGGTAGCGCCTTTCCGTTGATCCCGCCAGCCGGTCTGAGGTCAGGAATTCCCGCACAGAGAAGTGCGCAAACTGTACAAAACGACCTCTTCCTCTTCCTCTTTGTCATCTATATGATTGACAATGACAACCAAGCTGGAACAAGTGGACAGTACAGCTCCGTTAGAGTCCATGTTTCGCCAGGTTACATCATGCTTGGGCATATTGCCAGCGTCGAAATCGAATTCAAGCATCGTCGCAACCTCCTTGACTTGGAGTGGACGAGCAGAGAACGCAAGGCATTGGAATAGACGATGGGCAAACTTCCAGTCCTTCTCGTCAATCCTCCGTAGCGTGGCCTCATATATTTCATCCAGTGTTTCTGGGAGTGATTCGAGTGTCGAAGAGAAGTTCCTTGGTTGACAACGACGCAGTGTCTCCAGTTGGCAGAAAACCCATCTAAACCTACACCACGACATGAATAATGATCGCAAAATAGATATTCTTTTGGTTTGAAGCTTACATTCCGTTTGCCTTTTCCGAGAGGTTTTGATCACGAATTCCTTTCTCTCCGCCTCCCACACACTCATCATGGAGTCCGTGTTGACAGTTGAGTAGATATATTCGGAGATGTCCCGCGTTTGCCCGCTTTCTGCATGAAGGGATACACAATGTTGCACCAGCTCTGTAAAAGCTTTCTGAATATCTGGTTCTGGACGGCTAGTAACACAGATCCTTAAATTTGGGAGGCGGAGGTCGACGAGGTCTTTGATAAGGTCCAATACTTCTTCGCGCTTAGACGGCATTCCAGAGAGGGGACATTCGTCAAGGGCATCAATGATGATGTACATCGCGTCCTGAACGGATGTTACGAGCATGGCCTTCAAAGTTTCTGCAAGATCCTTCTCGTCGGGCTGCTTCTGGCCATTATCATGTTTCGAGTACAATTCAGAGACGATGGTACGGTAGGCATCTGACTGGGGATAGAACTGTATCAAGAGAGAGGACAGTAGACCGCGGATGTTTTGTTTTTCCTTGTCTCGAAAGTCGCAATAAAAGTATGCCAAGTAGGCAGATCCAGCATTACGCAGACGCTGGACATCTTCAACGATGGTGGAACTGACCATTCAAATTAGTGCTGGAGATACCCTATAATGCTAGGCAAACGTACCAAAGGATGCTCTTTCCAGAGCCCGCTTTCAAGAAAAGACCGTCAGCAACGAGAAGCACCCAGATAAAGCAATCACCCTACCATTACCATTTAACCACAGAAGCAAACCCTCCGATTTCCATTCCTTGAATGTTTGCCTTCAACGAACCACTTGGCGGTTCCCTCATGGTAAAGTTTGCGCGCAATGTTGTGATTTGTAGAGGGTTAGGAGGTGACAGCCATGTCCGAATGTCCTTGTTCATCTGATCATCTGCAAAGAGTGTCTTAGCTGCCTTGTCTATAATGTTACTACGAAAGGAATGACGAACACATCATCTTGTTCACATTACCAAATGTGTGCGCCGCTATGGTGAGAGACTCTTCCTGGGTCAATTTGTCCAACCTCTGAAGGGCGTCCTGGACCTCATTATCTCCTATCAGCATCCGTCCGTACGCCCCTGCCAGATATTTAATCGCGGGAACATGAAAACGGTAGTTCACTCACTAAGTCGTCCTTGTTGAATCTGTTTCGCCGCCAGAGCGAGGATGGTGAGCAATTCCGCCATCGTCTTAACGAGGATCTCAACCATGGACTCAGTAACAAGGATCTCACGGGAAGTGTAAATCTTGAGGCGGATGAGAAACCGTTGCATGGATTCAAAGAGGTTGAGTAGAGAATCATAATCATCACTGATCTTCTTTGATGCCTTGGTATGAAAGTGAGATAATGGATTGGAAGCAAGGGGGGGAGATACGGACAGAGAGAAGGACATCAATGGCAGAAAATATGGCCTGTGCGGGTGGAAACGCCTGAAAAAAACATGTTGTAAGCCAGTCATAGAGAATGGGCCGCACCAATTAAAACTTACCGAACCAATACCATCTACAAGTGGTGCGCAGTTCGAGAGGGCGAGGAGTATATTCACGGTTGGTTTAAGTCCCCTTAGAAGCCGCGTCTTGCGATTGCCGTTCCGGAACTTGTTAAACAGAGACATTCCTCCTTGAAGTACATTGATCACGGCGTCCGCAGTATTGCATCCTTTCAGCTTAGTAAGAAGTTGGTGTTCGGACAGATTTATCCCTGTGCTTGTAAGATACTGATCCAGGGCGGCATCTAGGATGAGCTTGAAATGAGAAGAGGAGGCAGTTGTGCGAATGTGTGTACGAGGAGCTGAAGACATGAAGCTAGACTGGGTTATGAGTAGTGTTGTGACGGCCCCACTGGACGTTATTCACCCAGCACTTTGTGACGAATCACGTGATGTAAAGTAAACACCAGCAAATATTATTGAACCAAGATAGCAGTACAGAGGTTCTGTGATAGCGGTGGACGATGGAGTGGTGCCGGGGCACAGGGGTGGTTCGAGCTGACATGGAGTTGTTCGGGCTCGTGCGCACCATGCGCTGGCTCTGCGAGTTCTACCATAGGTCCTCTGTCCCCTCCTGTGTTTACCTGACCACCACCTCCTCCTCCTCCCTCATTCATCTTTGCTCCTGCAAAGCATGACACTTCACTTGTGATTTTGTTCTTTTCCAATGCTCCCTCACTGACTTTCTTTCCTCCTTCCCTGACATGATGCTCACCTTCTTGTGGGTCCCAGCATGTTACAACCCTACTCTTTTCCTGACCCTCATGTCGAACAGGCATGAGGCGCAGCATACTGACTGTAAGTGTTTTAGCAAGTTAGGCTAAAGAACAAGTTAGACTTCAGAGGTGAAGAAAACTCTGTTACTATACTACTGACCTAAAGAACAAGTTAGCTACAGAGAGTGGTTAGTCAAAGGTATAAGTAGGAAGTAATGTAGAAGGACTTACACTTCAGAGGTGAAGAAAACTCTGAAGTGTAGAGGACGAAACAGACACCCTTATATACTATTCAAGGGATGGTCTGTGCACTGGGAATAAGTCCACAAGTGCCAGACAAAGTCCAAACAATAAACATGAGGGAGAAAGGCCATTGGCCACTACAGAAATCACATGTTACATGGTACATCAGTCAGCTACTGCAGAATGTGAGAAAGAAAGTAATAATGATAATGTAAAAGTCCGAAACTCTGGTATCTAATCTAATCTACAAAGTAGCTAATCTAATCACCTGATGCCTGAAGCATCACCGAACATCTTCTGTGTTCAACAACATATACTCCTGCATCAGAGTACGTCCGAGTGAAGCCAAGTTCATTGAGAACTCCATGGAATTGAAGATTCCATGCTCGGGAGGCTTGTTTGAGGCCATATAATGCTTTTTGTAGCCTACAAACTTTGGACTCTTGACCAGCAACGACAAAACCAACTGGTTGCTCCATATAAATTTCCTCATCCAGATCGCCATGTAGGAATGCCGATTTGACATCCATCTGGTGGATTTCCCAATCCTCTAGCATAGCTAGTGCTAGTAATAATCTAAGTGATTCGAATCTGGCAACTGGGGAAAATGTTTCGTCGAAGTCCACTCCTTCTACTTGGGTGAACCCTTTTGCCATGAGCCTAGCATGAAACCGTCCATCCGGCTTCAATTTAAAGACCCATTTTGACTTGACTGCCTTTCTTCCTTTTGGAAGATCCTCAAGGCGCCACACATCTAGTTTATCTAAGGCATCAATTTCATATTTACATGCCTCAAACCATTCACTGCTTTATCAGACTGCATTGCCTCCTGAAAAGTCAGGGGATCTCTATAAGTAGTGAATAGCAGGGGTAACCCCCGGGTATCTTCATTGGTACCCGTACCCATACCCGTACCCGTCACTACAGGTACAGGTAACCCGCAGGTAACCCGCGGGTCACCTGCAGGTTGCTGTGTTAAACGCGTGCAAGTTCTTTACTTGC